>SNQJ01S0088062.1:49986-83556 GCA_010110895.2 Picea sitchensis | reverse complement strand
AAGGAGGACCCTCTGGATCAGGAAGATCTTCAGAAGACAAAATGGATGATATGGCTAGAATCATCAAAGAACTGTCAAATAAAATATCAAGAATGGAAATAGATCAAGCTAAGAATGAACATTACCCTAGAAAGGAGTTTAGGAAGAACCCTAATCCTCAGAACCACCAAAAACAAATTAAGAATGAAGATAAAAAAATCCAAACCCCTTTTAAAAGAGAAAACTTTATAGGAGGACAAGACGTGGAGGATTTCGAGGAGTTAGAAGAGGATATGAACAATCTTGGCGTTGACTGCTTACAACCTTATATAACAAGACACGATTACGAAGAGTCTTTGAATATAGAGTATAGGACTGAGAGTAACAAGAACATTAGTGTTTTAGAATATTTGACCTATCAGGGAATATCAGATGGTATAATGGACGAGCTCCACCAGAAGTATAACCTAAGACCTAGAAACAAGGTTTCCATAACCGCTCCAATTAAAAAGATACTACTGAGGGTTGAAACTGACCAAGAAGTTTCAAAAATCATTGAAAAACAGACTGAAGGGACTAAAACCGCTAACATACAGTCTATTAAAACAAAGACAACGGAAACGCCACCCTTAAGCACACAAAAAATAGACACCCCTGTTACCGAAACAAAGGCCCCTCAACCAAGTAAAGATGTAAAGAAAGGGCCGGAGACTCAAACCATGGAAATCGACAAAACCATTTGAAGTTTTAATCTAGAGAATGAAATCAATAAGATCAAAATCCCTATTCCCCTTGTCGAACTGGTCAAAAACCCGATATACCGAAAACAAATTGCTAAAACGATTAGTTTTTCGGAAAATGAAAGTCAAGCCGATGTTATAAAATTAGAAGATGATAAGCCTAACATAATTTTCGGCCACACTTTGAAGGTGCCAGAGACACTGTTGCCCCTTTATACATCACTTTGACTATTTTCGACCATCTGCTCCATAATTGCATGTTAGATTCTGGGGCCTCTCACAATGTGATGCATAAAGAAATCATGGATATACTCAACCTTGAAATCACCAGGCCTTATGGAGATTTATATTCATTTGATTCAAGGAAATTCAAGTGTATAGGCATGATAAAGGACTTAGTTGTAAACCTTGCACAGGTGCCTGCAAAAAGCATTTTAATGGATGTAGTTGTCGCAGATATACCCCCAAAATATGGCATTCTCTTGTCCTGATCCTGGGGTTCTAAACTTGGAGGTTCCCTCCAACTTGATATGACGTACACAAAAATTCCCATTTTCGGAGGACAATTCATGCGATTGTACAGGGAAACCAGGTTAGCATTTATGGTTAGTGACCCTCTCAGTCCAAATAATTATCCTGTATATATTGCTGATCAGGATTTAGGTAATTGTATATTATCTATAGATGATGATGTTGATTCATGTATAGAAGAAAGTTGTACAAGAAATAAAAAAGAAAAAGAACAAATAGAACAGGATGTATATAGCACTGGTGTTTGGAAAATGTTTTTTGAGGGTGCCTCATCTTATCTTGGAGCTGGGGCTGGAGTAATTTTTGTGGCACCTGATAACCAATTCATTATCCCTTTATCTTATAGGCTACAATGGAACATTGACCACACTAATAACGTATGTGTGTATGAAGCTCTAGTGTTAGGGTTAGAGGCCGCTAGGAGAATGAAAATTAAAAACTTGGAAGTTTTTGGTGATGCAGAGTTGATCATGAAACAGGTTAATCGCTAGTACCAGGCCAAACATCCTATGTTAAGGTCATATCAAAATTGTGTTTGGTACCTAATCAATTTTTTTTTCTCCTCTGTTAATATTCACTTCATTCCGAGAACAAAAAATCAACAGGTGGATGCTTTAGCCAAAGCAGCTTCGAGTTTCGCACCTCCCACTGCTTTCAAACTAAAACATCATATACAAATGAGACATAGGACTTCCATACCCAATAACATACAACATTGGAAAGTCTTTGAGGATGATGAACAACTCCAATTTTTTTTAGAAACAGTAGACGAGTTCGCCGAAACGCATGTTGACCAAGAGAACCAAAATAATCCTATTTGGATCATGCAGGAAGGGGAAGACCCCCAAGAGTTCCAGGATAAAATAGCTAATCACCATATGCTTTTTTAAAAAAATAATCAGATACCCAAGGACTTGAATCCCTTAGAAAGGCTCTTTAATCATGATGACATCTCTTTGAAGACTACCTTACAGCCTCAGCCGGAAGAGGTCGAAGATTGCAATATAGGTACCGAACAGAGTCCCAGATTAGTGAAAGTATCCAGGTACCTGTCTCCTGAAATCAAAAGTAAATATGACGAGTTGCTTAAAAAATACAAATATGTTTTTGCCTGGTCTGATGACGAGTTGAGAACTTATGATACGACTATCATGGAACATAAAATTCCACTAAAACCAGGCGTCAAACCTTTTAGGCAAAAACTCAGGCAGATTAACCCTATCCTATTACCGATGATAGAAAGAGAAGTAAAAAAACTCCTGGATGCTAAAATCATAGTTCCACTGAGATACTCTGAGTGGGTAGCTAATTTAGTCCCAGTGAGAAAGAAAAACGACGAGATCAGACTGTGTGTCAATTTCAGAAACCTGAATCGATCATCACTCAAAGACAATTACCCATTACCTAAGATGGATCACGTTTTAGAAAAATTAGTTGGAGCTAATAGAATGTCTATGATTGATGGTTTTTCAGGTTACAATCAGATCGCAATGCATCAAGATGATAAATAAAAAACTGCTTTCACTACCCCTTGGGGTACTTTTATGTATGATAAAATGCCTTTTGGTTTAATGAATGCAGGGGCAACTTTTTAGCGAGCCATGGATATCACTTTCATGGGTGAAAGAGATAAGTTCGTTGTTATCTATCTTGATGACCTGACTATGTTCTCCAAATCTGATGCAGAACATCTAATGCACCTTAAACAAACCTTTGAGAAATGCTGAAAATTTGGTTTGTCACTCAATCCCAAAAAATCTCATTTCACAATGCAAGAAGGTAAACTCTTGGGCAATATCATGTCTAAAGATGGAATAAAAATCGATCCAAAAATGGTTGAGGCAATAGATACTATAAATTTTCCTAGAAATGTAAAAGAAATTCAGTCTTTTTTAGGAAAAATAATTTTCTTGAGGAGATTTATCCCTAACTTTGTTGAAATTTTAAAATTGATAACATATATGCTCAAAAAGGACAATGAGGTGAGATGGACTAGTGAAGCCAACGCATCATTTCAACGCATCAAGAAAGTAATAAGTGAAGCACCGGTCCTAGCAAGTTCAGATTACACAAAAGAGTTTTTGATTTTTTCTTTTGCTTCAGAACATACTATCGCAATTGTATTGTTACAGAAAAACGAGGAAAGTTTTGAGTGGCCTATTGCGTTTTTTAGCAAAAGTATCAGAGATGCCGAGTTGAAATATGATATATTAGAGAAACAGACCTATGAAATGGTGAAATCTCTCAAGGCTTTCAAAACTTATGTGTTGAACTCAAAGATCATTTCTTATGTACCCTCTAGCTCTGTTAAAGATATCCCGGTGCAACCAGACAATGATGGAAGAAGAGACAGGTGGTTAGCTAAGATCCAGGAGTTTGACCTAGAAGTCAAACCAACTAAAATTATCAAAGGTCAGGGTTTGGCCAAATTGCTTGCCGAATCGAATTTAAAAACACTTGGGATAAATCAGCTGCAAGAGAACGAGGGATTTCTGGAAATAGACGATCTTGATGTCACTGCACCTACAACCGAAATTCAAGACAAGTTTTCTACTTCGGCCTAGTATCGCAACATCTTCCATTACCTACTCACACTTCAATGTCCTAGTGAGTTAACCCCATCTAAATCTAGGACGCTAAAGTTACATGCTGTAAAATACTGTATCATAGATGCTAAATTGTATTGGAAAGACCCCTTAGGTTTCCTACTGAGGTGTTTAGTCGAAACTGAAACAAAAGGGGTTATGGATGAATTCCATGTCGGAGTGTGTGGAGGACATCATGCATGGTGAGCAACATCTTATAAAATCTTAAGAGCCAGTTACTACTGGCCCAAATTGTTCATAGAAGTGAACACTAAATTTCGAAATTGTGTCCCTTGTGAGTTGTTCACAGACAAACAGAAGGTCCCAACTTTGCCCCTAATTCCAGTTAAAACCGAAGACCCGTTTAAGCAATGGGGACTTGATTTCATTGGAGAAATCCATCCACACTCCAGTGCGTAGCAAAAATGGATCCTAACTGCTACTGATTATTTCACTAGATGGGTGGAAGCTATCACCACAAGAAATGAAACTGATTCAGTAGTAATCCATTTTTTGGAAGATAATATTTTATCCAGGTCTGGTTGTCCTCGAAAGATAGTCATTGATAACACGCAAGCATTTAAGTCAATGGCAATGATAATTTTTTGCCAAAAATATAACATCGTACTAGGACACTCCACATCTTACTATCCACAAAGTAATGGTCCATCTGAATCATCCAACAAAAGCCTGATTACCCTGATAAAAAAGGTTTTGACTGAAAACAAGAAAGCGTGGCATATCCATTTAAAATATGCTCTATGGGACAACATAATAAGTACTAAAAGATCAACTAGGATTTCCCCTTTCCAGATGGTATATGGCACTAATGTCATTTTACCAATAAACCTTGCTCTACCAGTAATGAAACTCTGGCAGGATTCAAATGAAGAACCCAATGACGTTACCATAAGGATAAATGAGCTGGTCGAAGTTCAACAAAATAGGGACGAAGTAAATGAAAGTTTGTAAAGATATCAGAATAAAATGAAGGCCTTATTCGATCAAAAATCTAAAGATAGAGAATTCCTCCCTGGCGACTTGGTCCTAAAATGGGAAGCTAGGAAAGAAGATGCTGGAAAACATGGAAAATTTGATCTGATCTGGTCTGGCCCGTATAGGATTTCAGCCATTGAAGGAAAAAATGCTTGGTTATTAGAAAACCTGGATGGAGACATTCTCAATGCCCCTGTAAATGGGCGACATCTTAAACACTTCATGCAATAGTGTGTTTCTAAATCCTCAATGTACATACCGGTTTGTTTTCATGCTTTTTGTATAGATTCCATAAATATCTATCTATCTATCTATCTATCTATATATATATATATAATAAATAGAGGTTTATTTCATGAAGTTTCCTAATGATTATAATGTTATGTTATTCGCAGGGAAAATTTCTCATGAAACAGTGGACTTGAGGTACTGAAAGGTGACATGCACAGGTATTCCTATCAAGTATATCACAATGAAAAAGGTAATGAATGAGTAATCTTTGGGCTGGAAATATAGGAGCTAATAAAGGTATAAAATCCCATTTTAAAAAATTCGGGATAAAAGTCCTAAGAAATATGAATAAATGAATCATTGATTCATTTTTGTCGGAAAAAAAAAAAAAAAAACTCAATCAAAGAAGTTATTCAAGTAATAAAAAAGGGGACTTAAGAAAAGGTTATAAAATCTAATTAAAAAAGTCTTTAAGAACAGTCATATGTACAACAGTTTCTCTAAAACCGCCTTACCCTCCCCTTGACCACAGTAAAAAGCCTTTTTCCCGCCTGACCATGGATGTCTAATCATAAAGTTTTCTGACAATAGAGGGGTCTCGCTTTGGTCATGAAAACTATCGAACAAACTTTCAAGAAAAGAGAGAAGGTTGTGTTTTTAGTTCTTTGACTTTAGTTGGATCAGAAACATGTCTGGGTTAATCCTAACCTTATTAGTTATCCTAACAGGAATAATTGATCGGTTTTGCTCAAGGAAGTTCCCTAGACTAGATGTCAAAAGGTTTCCTTTAAGAATTTCCCTAAAGCCCATGATTTTTGAAGGCAGGTGAGAAGATTAACCCATAGCTATTTAAATGAGTTGACAGACTTTGTCATTAAAAAAAAGGGGGGGGATGTGACTTTGTCATTAAAAAAAATGGGGGTATTTTCAAACAGACATCTTCCTGAGTGTATTGTATACTCATTGATTTCCCCCACTTCAAAAAAAATAAAAAATGAATACAAACAGATGGTGAAAGAAAATTCATTATATTGATTGCCCCCATCTAGTTCAAAGAGATGAAGAAAGGAAATTCATTATATTGATTGCCCTCATCTCATCATTTAAATGCTTGGAAACAATGAAGTGGTGAAAGGAAATTCAATGTGGGAAGTCGGATAACTTCACCAGGGTATTGAACAGGCTCGCTGGCAGTGAAGCAATATCCTCATATCTGATAAAAGATGTTATACATGAGTTACAAAATGCTCTGGTAATTTCTCTTCTTTTTGGCTGGATTTTCATCATAGGTTTTTGGGATCTCCTTACCGGACACAGTGTAAATACTTACCATGATGCAAACATAATCACATGAAACCTGATAGGATGGTTGATTCGGTTTTGATTATCTTACACAGATTTGAGGTCAGTTTCAGGAGAAGAAATCTATTGAAAACTCGGCTCAATATAGTAAGAATTTTTGTTTTTGAAGAGTTTTCAAGGTTAATGTTGAGACCCTAATATTGTTTGTTTTTTCTCCTAATATACCTCACAGAGCCAAATCATTGATTCCATTACCCAATGAAGGAACTTGGTCTACATTTTCTTCTCATCCCACAAGGAGACGAGATCCCTAGATGGAGCCTAATGTTGACACGAAGTTTAATTTTTTCTACCCTTTAAAACTGAAGCTTCATCTTTTCCTAAGTCATCGAGCTGCCCTTAGTCCAAAAAAAAAAAGGGAGGCAGAGTCTTTCTTTCCTTTTCTGGTTTCGAAATTCGGTTTTTCTCGAGGTATGATCTTCAACCATCCCATTTTCCTGGTGCCGAAATCTCGAAACCGTTTAACATATCAAAAAATTAAAAAAAAGGGGGGGAAGAAACAAATGTCCCATTTTCCGTCACTTTCCATAACGTACTCTTGAATCCGTAATGAATTAAACTCCTAAATGCAATCATCTTTACCTTAGTCTTTCACAATTCCGGTTTCTTTCTACTAAAGCATTTTCGAACTCTCAACCTTCGAACTCCCTATCCTCGATTTTATGAAAAGTAAAAGTAAAAGTAATTATTCACTAATATTAATTAATTAAAGATTTAATACGAATGATTAGCGCCTCACTAATCCCATCACAATTTCGCGATCTGGGGTTTGCTTATGACATATCTCCTGACAACAGGATCCCCGAAGTTCCAAAATGAGAAATCATGTTTTCTTTAAACAAAGTCTAAGATTAAGGTTAAGTTGTTTTCAAAACATGATTAGTGATAACTAAGCTACTTTTTTGCATTTCGAGAGTTGAGGAAGGCAACGATTTTCAAAATTCTAGTTTTGAAATCGTTGATATACGACAATATTAATAACAGATAAATGAAGATATTTTTTGACGCGAAAGTGTATCTCCAGGCATATCTTTCAATTAAAGCATTAATTTTTCATCGCCTGTATCAATACTCTCATCATAATATAAATTAAGGGTTAATAAAGGTCCTGTGTTTCGAACTTAATTCTTATCCTTTACATCTGTAGAAAATCACATTTATCTAGTTTTATACACATTTTCTCTGTAAACAGGTTTCTAGTTGAGTGAAAACATCATGGAACCTAAGAAGGCACCCAAGAAAAGCAAAGAAGTTGTAGAAAGCTCGCTTCCAGATGGAGACGTTGTATCTGATACAATACCGCATGCCATCGGTACCATCAAATCCTGGAGGCAAATTTTCAAAACTCTGGATTATGAAATTAAGAATTTCCCTCATGTTGCCAACAACAAACCCCAAGACATAGCGGAGTTTGAGCTTCACAAAGGAGCTACACGACTGTGACTCATGACTTATAACGACGTGATCAGTTGGGCCTTAGAGAGAACAGATGTGCAAACGAGAAGCATTCTAGACAGCCAAGGGGTCGTCATTGGCTCTTTCAGACTGGAGCATATACAAGTAATGTATAAACTGTCTCCCAGTCCCAAGTATATTTATAATAAATATTTCGTGAGTTATTTTCAAAGGAAATAATGTTTTGAGTCAGACCAAACATATCCTAGCATAATCAAAGACTGGTGGAGACACGAAGCAAAAGGAGATCGTAAAATAACTAAAAGCTAAGTTAAATTTGACAGAAGGTCGGGTTGTAGACTTAAAGGATTTCCAGACCCTCTCGCTGGAAGCACATACAAAGATGGAAGCTGAGCAACAAAAAATGATCTCCAAAATAGAGATCATCCAGAATTACTTTCAAGAGGTAAGCAAATCCCTTGATAATATTATTTTACTGGAAAAGGAGGTTAAAGAAACAAGGAATACCTTCTAGAAAGCAGTTTCATGTTTAGGAAACAGAGAGATGTCGAGAAATCTAAATCTTTCTGTCACAAAACAGATAAGAGGAGTCATCATGCTCAAGGTATGGGAAACAAACATATCCGAAAACAAGAAGATAGTCAAAGAAATCAAAGATGACTGTGAGGGAATATTTGATTCTTTGGATAAGAAAGCATTAGTTATTGAACAAAATGGTTTCTCTGAGCCAGTGGGGTAGATAAACATTGTGAAACAGCAGTTGACTTGCAAAGAGAGCTTGAAGGAGATTCAGGCGGAAATTTCACACTTGAAGGAAATCGATGCTAACCTAATAGACAGATGGTTGGTACAACCCAATTTAAAGTTGAAAATGATCAGGTTTTCCGATAAAGGTTTTGAAGACCAGTTTCCAAAGGTCCAAAGAAATTTTTATCTATTTGAAGCTAAGGATCTTCCGATACCTCGTAGAAATTTTGTTTATTTTCTGGAGAAATTTATTGAATTTATAGCATCAAAGGAGGGAGGGACTTCAACTAAATAGTGAAGTATCGTTTGGAAGATTATACTATTGAAATGATAGACAAACAAAAGTTAATCATGCAACGATTAAGGTTGCATTTTTGTAACTATTTTTCTCCTAAAAAGTAGGAGATTGCTAACCATCAAGTATTGAGGACCTTGTATAAATACAAGGAGCGAAGACTGAAATTAGGATTTTTTTTTCTCTACAAAGGCATTGTGATGAAGTAATTTTCAAGAGACTATGAATTAATACAAATGCAGATTAAAGATTCCAGATTTTGTCAAGTCTAAGTTATGTGTTCCTCTGTGTTTTAATCTTCTTTCATATATCTAATTGATGAATGCTTGGCTACAATTTAATACGACCTCTACTATGGAAATTATTATCCTTGTTATTTAATTCATTTAGAATTTTTCCTCTGTATTGGTTATCAACAGATACAAGACCTGTGAATGTTTAGATTTTAATATCATATGCTTCATTAATATTTTTCTTGTTTTCATAGTCTTCTGTTACAACGTGAGATTCCTCTTCAATTGATACCTCACCTTGTTAATAGTGTTATGTTTTTCCTCATATCATGCATGTTTCCTTTCCTTTAAATTTAACTCAAATACAAGAAATGACATTTAATTTAGTCATCTTATTAATTCGTGTTTCAAAATATTTCTCTTTACATTGTGAAATAGAGATAACGAAGCCTAAAAAGAAAACACATAATTGTATCTCCTTTACTTTTATCCTTCATGACAGTACTAGTTTCAAGGCAACGTAACATCGAACCCGATCTTTCATATCAAACCAACATCACTCTAAATTTATTTAACACTATCTTACAAACAACAAATAACCGATTTGAGTTAGATCATTCATGGGAAAAAATTGAGAGAGATATCAGAATTCAGGAAAACTGGGAATTTCAATAGACAGTTGAGAAACCAACTATAGTTCTCACCTTTTTATCATCGTTTTTTCTATCCTCAACTTCCTCTGTCTTTTCAGATTCCTTGACAGTATAATTTAGAGCCTTAAAGTATAAACATAGGAACAACATGATCAATGAATCATACAATAAAACAAAGAAAGTTTTATGGGAAAGAAACATATCATTGTATCATACTAAAATGAAAGTGGAGATTACAACCAAAGCCTTGATGTTGCAAGGTCCCCTTCTGATGACCCTTTTCTCCAACACACACACTTGCTCCAATCCTTGAATGAAAAAGATCCAAAATGACTTGATAAACTGAAATGAAGCCCTCAAGTATGAACTGAAGTAGAATTCCTCATCCAATTCTTAGCCTATTCAATATTAATCTTGCTTGAATCAACCTTCGTTAACCTTATCCTTTTCCATGAGAAATACCTCTTTATATAGGGGAAAGAGAGATGGTTGAAGATATTAGGATGATCCCACCAAATCAGAGAAGTGAGTAGGATCCCAACCATACAGATGCCACCTCATCTTCTAGAAGATCCTCTTCTAGAAATTTCGTGAAGTTCGACCTTTTCTTAGCCTCTTGACATCATCACACCCTAGTTGTAGACTAGCCCGTGGAGACATCGCAAGTTAGCTGTATATCAGAGGGCGACGATCAGGCATCGTCGCACTCTGCATATGGAGTAGCCTACGATGACCTTCTTTAATAGGGTTTTTGAGAAGAGAAAGTCAGTCACTTTCCTCATGAAGAAAGGCTCTTTTGGGAATATGAACACATGTTTTCAATGGATCACTAAGATGAAAAAAATAATGTGTAATAGAATGCCCCCCAAAGTATGAGGTTGGAACTCATGACAACCAAAATACTTTGTAGAATTTGTGTGTCGTAAACACAGGACGCATCAGTCAGGAACCTGCAAACATTCAAGCATCAACATAATAATATACCATTGTCTGAGGTAGTCATTCCCATAATCAGATTACAAAATGTTAAATGAGTCATGGCCACTAAATATACACCATGGATCCATGTCAAGGTAAATCAACATAGCCACGCAGAATACACTGTGGATCTATGCTCTAAAGAATTTAAATTCGAACATATCCATGAGACATACAAACTGGATCTATGTGTCAATATAAATCATGAATACTCTGTCGCAACCTGGACCAGAATGGGGTGATCCACAGTCTTCAATTCCATCATCCTTAAGTATGAATTTAACCATGTGATTATAGGTGCTGAAGTCAAACATGGTAGAAACCAATTGATTACTGGTCAATGATGAAAACCGTTAACAAGTGAGAGGGAAATCACCATTGACATTAATGACTCCCAAGGTACTCCAGTACAATCCAAAGAATGCTAATAAATAAGTTGAAGTCGAACACTCGATGGAATCTCCCAATCAGGGGTTAATGATGTGAACCCACTATTGAAAGCAAAGAAACCTGCCATTGAGGCATGCAAGCTCTAAGGTACTATATGATTTCTAAGTCTTGTTCCTGGATAATGAGGTGAGGTCGATAGGAAAAGACTCATCACGGGAGGGCCTTGATGTATCTCCCATCAATGAAATGAAATAAGTAACATATTTGAGGTAGATTAGAGTATGAAGTGATTTGAAACATATAGGGAAGGACAACATGGTAGAAAATTTATAACCACATATGGTCGACTCAATAGGGGGCTTATTAAGGTTAGACTTCTCTTGAACATATGAATGAAATGACAATGGTCTTGCCAACATCGACTCAAGGACATGCAGATGGGTCAAATGAGAGACAAATGGATTTCCCAATCTGGATTCAAATGACAAAGGGGGTTGTCATGTTCAAGAGGGACTATTACTGCCACTAACATGGATATAGAGATACATTTCTTTCCCAAATTCCCCCCCACCATTTATGGTGAGTACCTCTTTATTTTTACGCAAGCTTGAGGAGGATAACATATGCTTGTTGATGTAAGATCATCCTTCGGACGAGTCCCTCAGAGTATGTTTAATGAACCCTAAGAAGGAGTGGTTCGGTCCCAGACGAGTGTTTCAATGTTTGTTTAACGAGTACAAAGAGAGAAAAATCGGGGGTTTTTCATGTTTAGAGAGTCTGAAAAAGACTTTAAGAGGACTCCACAAGTTCCTTTTTCATAATTTAATTTGATGATACTGAAAAAGTGATAACCTACCGCTCATCAAATGTTTTCTTCAAATACTTTTACAAACGTGAAAAGAACAAGGTCACTCGACAATATTTTCATGTTTAGAGAGTCTGAAAAAAGATTAAAGGGAACTCCAGGGGGTTCTTTTTCCCTATAACCTTTACGAGTCCGAAAAAATGATAAAAGTATACTCGGTTACATTCTCATTGATTTACGAGCATGAGAAAGAACAAAAACTAAGCTTGGAGTTTTTCTTGAAAAACTCTAAAAGGATCTGTACATGCGAAAAATGTATAAAAATAAACTCGAAAGGCCTATCCTTGTTCAATATTTTGCTCCTAGGTTTTTCATCTGCAAAAAACCAAACACTTTCAATGTCGTTAGAACTTTAGGGTTTAGGTGCAATATGTTAAAATAATATAAAATAAAATGAAAAAGTGAAAACGTTAATAAAAATGGTTAAAAACTTCATTTCATTATTCCATTGTTACTCCACCCAAACTTTGTTCCAAAAAAACGCCATTTACCTCAAATTTCCACTGTGGATTGTGGAAGGCACAGTTGATCATTTAATGAACGATCTCTGTAGAATAGGTAATTTTCATCTCTTTCAAATTTTCATGGATCATTTTTTTCTTTTCAATGGTTAGAAATGGATTTTTGAGTCAAGGTTTCAAGGGTACCCATGCGTGGAGGTCATCATAGGTTCCCTATATCATGCCCTATGACGACTCTGCATTGTAAAGATGTCTAGGTCCGTGACGTGCGCAAATCAAAAAGTATTTTTAGATGTATTTTCCAATAAAAAGTTTCCAGAGGGAAGATGAAGGTGCTAATCTCTCTTTTATGTTCCGTTGCAGGTCTTCTATGGTAAGAATGTTGGAATGGTGGGAGAGAGAGCATGACTACGAAGATTACTTTGCTGGGAATGAACTAGGAATGGTGAATGCCCTCCAACAATGTGGACTGCTAAAATTCTTCAATATCTAGGGCATGAGGGCCCAGTTGAAGATACTTGAATACTTAGTTTATATGTGGTATGTGAACCAATGGGCATTCTGAGTGGGGGCTCGTATTCTTACGATATATATCGAGGATATCTACTTCTTGATCGACTTGTCTCGCCGTGGATCCTAAGTTACGCTGACATGTAGTAGGGGAGGTGGCAAGCCCATGAGTCACTATATCATTGCACATTGTGTGCCAGGTACTCAGAAGCATAGAGGAAAAGTCGCTATCAGGGACGTCCGTGACTTACCTTTACGAAATATTCTCTACACCAGCATGCGCATGGCGGGGAGTGTAGCTCCCCATATGGCTCTTCAAAGATATTTCCAATATGCACTGGAATTCATAGAGCCTTGAGTTTTCAAATAGTGTGACGGGGTTCTCAGAAGCATGAAAAACCAGTTGACCAAGTGAAGGAGTGGTGAACTGAAATAGTTCAGATAAAGATAGATTTTGGTGTCCTTCCTGGAGATGGTCCCATCTTTACTCTTGCACGTAGAGTGGGGTATACCTTCCCCACAAGATCCAAGAATGAAGAGGTGGTTCAACCTCATGGCACGACATGTAATTGGTCCTATCGTTAGGTATAATGATGTTTTATTTGACTGGTTAAGGACCCATATGCTTATGGTCGATAACTATGCTTATGTCGATTTAGAATTCTGAGGTGATCCAAAATTGGTTCTTCCCGAGGGTTCCCAATGGGGGGACATAAGTAAGAAGTACATTTTGTTTTTACAATGTTTTTGTAATTTTTAATATAAAATGTTTTTATGTGTTATTTATCTGTTGACTAATCAAATGCTCTTTGATGATGCAAACATGGGACCTTACCGAAATCCAGGTTCATCCCCCATCTAGAGGTGAGGGGAGAGAGTTGACTTAACAGGAGTAGCTACTGTTGACTACAAGATTATAGAGTAGAATCTAGAGGGGCTCATGATGAACATCCTAGATGGCTCCATAGACAATATCTTGACGCATTATCAGCGCCATACAGTGGGCATGTCTTCTTCCATTGGTCCAATGCTCCATAAATTAGCACGGGAAGTCGCATGTTATAGCGAGCAACATCCTTAATGCTATATTTGTATATGAAGCCATGTGCTTCACATTTTTGATATTTTGGTCTTTGGACAAAAATGCTTTTTGTAAAACTTTCATCGTTATATATATATGAGGCTTCTACTGGCTTACTTGTTGTATGTACAAAGTGTGATTAGATTTTATAAATTTCTCAAATGTCTGTCTAACACATAATTATCTAGAGCATCTGTTAATGTATTTAGATATCTAGGAATGTGTTGATATTCAATGTAATCAAAATGATGCTCCAAGAGGCGAATTCGTAAATATACCCTTAATAATGTAGGACTTCAGATGGAGTAGACATTACTCAACTGTAGGACTACTAACTGTGAATCGAGTTATACAATAAGATGGAGGATTCCAAGTGAAATAACGTCGGTCAATAATTTGATGACTGCACTATATTCCGCGATATTATTAGTTGCACGACCAAGGAAAACACCATGTAGGCTAATCAATTCATTCGTAGGTACATAGATTGCCCAAGCAGGAGATGCTAAGTTCTAAGTACTACGAATAGCGCCATCAACGAAGACAATGTAGGGTAGCAAAGACAACGACATCTGGAAACCAAACACAACGTGAGGTAAGCAGCTGAAGGTCGAAACCAAACAACGAAAAAAGCACACAAAAGTATGATACACTAAAAATACAAACACTTATGCAAAAATGACTTAAGCATAGTACTTATTTAAGTAAAGCCCATTTCAGGGCTCACTCAAAGGGATTCCATCATAATCAACTATCTCATAAGCTCCCTTCTCCAACACACGTTTAACAATGTAAGGACCTCGCCACATGGCCTCGAATTTATAGGCCCCTAGAAAATCATGATCTTGTTCGTAAAGAAGAACTAGATCTCCTTCAGAAAAACCACGTGTCTTGACATGCTTTTCGTATTGGGATTTAACACATTTCTTCTGGGTTTTAATAACTAAGGCGACATCGCAACTGTTTTGGTCTTATTTCATTAAGTACAACAGGCGTTCTTCTTCGACAGAGGTATTGGGGAGAAGTTCAACGGCCAGTTTCATTGACAATATTTCACATTCAATCGACAAGATAGAATCGATACCATAAACTAGATGGAAAGGTGTAAATCCCATGGCAGACTTAACGAATGTCTGATAGGCCCATAATGTTGAGAACAACATTGTGTGCCAACTTTTCTTATGAATTCCTATCATACATTGAAGCATAGTAATGAGAACTTTGTTTATTGCTTCAACCTGGCCATTGGCCTGTGGATAATAGGGGGTTGATTTTTCATGGCGAAGACCCAATTTTTCAGTAAGTTCAGACATCATAAAATTCTGAAAATGACTACCATGATCACAGTAACGATAGCTTGAGGGACACCAAACTAAGTAATGATGTGATTGAATATGAACAATGCTACAGTTTTCCTGGTGTTATCAAATGTAGGCATTGCCTCAACCCACTTAGTGAAATAATCCACAGATATAATGATTTATCCATGCCCCCCGACCGAGTGAGGGTTACATGTCATGAAGTCAATGCCCCATTTGGAAAATCGACCAATGGAAACTACAGGATGTAAAGGAGAAGGATGAGATCTTATATTGTTATTATAAGTTTGGCAAGCATGGAATTTCTGAACAGTAGTGATGTAGTCCTTAAACAGAGAAGGCCAGAAATAACCCACTTGTAAGATATTTTGGGTAGTGGCATGCCCAGACATATGACCGCCACAAGCTCTATAGTAACAGTCATTCAAAGGTTTCTCAGCTTCATCATAAGTCAGACATCATTGAAAAATGGAATCAACACTGCGTCTATAAAGGGTATCACCTAGAATGATGTATTGGCAGGCTTGATATCGTATATGATGACGATCAATCTAGATAGATCGGGCCAAAAAGTTTGAGTCTGGATATAGATAATGATATATCCATACCATACATCATCATAACTGATCAGAAGAAGGGATTCGTCAGGAAAGGAATCCTCTAGCACATTTTTTGTCTCAATGGAGGGAAGGTCACATATTAGTTCGGCGAAAACCAAAGATTTCTTAGACTTAGCACATTCAAAATCTAAGTCAAACTCCTGGAGAATCACTATCCATTTGGAGTACTTTCCCCCTAGCAATTGTCGGGTGAATATATGTTGCATAGGGTTGCAATCGGAAATAATAGTGGTCATGTGTAATAAGATATAATGACGAAAATGTTGGACAACTTTAACAGCTTCCAAGGCCAATTTCTCCACATGTAGGTATTTGGTCTCAGTAGTCGAGAGACTCCAAATCAAATAGTATATCACATGTTCTTCATGCGAATCATTCTCTTGGACTAAGAGCATGGAAATGGTAGAGTCCGAAGCAGCTAAGTAGATGAAGTAATCTCGAATATAGTCAAGGGGAAACAATAATGGTGTATGAGTCAAGGCAAGTTTCAAATCTTCAAAGGCTTTGTTCGCAGTATCCTCCCATACAAACTCGTAACCTTTCTTGAGTAGCCGAGTGAATCCTTTTTTCAGTTCAACGTAATTGGGGATGAAACAACGTAAAACGTTTTCCTTCCCTTGCAAACTTTGGCGATGGCGTAAAGTGGAAGGAGGAGGTAGATTAAGGATAGCCTCAACCTTCAAAGGGTCTACTTGAATCCCATGTATTGACATAATAAAACCAAGAAATCGGTCGGAATCCACACAAAAAATGCATTTATGTGGGTTTAAGCGAATACGATAATAACGACAACGTACAAAAATGGCCCTCAAATGTGTCGGGTGATCTTGATGACACATGGAATGTGTCGGTAGATTGTCAAGATAGGGTTGCACAATGTGTGTAATATCATGGAAAGAATAAGGCATAGTGTGTAGAAAAGTAGTGTCGACATTATTGAGACCAAAGGATAATTTACGGTAAGCAAAGGTTCCCCAAGGGAAAATGAAAGCGGTCTTGTGTTGGTCTGCGGGTAGAATATTAATCTGATTATAGCCGGAGAAACCATCCATCAAAGAGAAGTCCTCACTATCGGCACAGTCGTCAAAAATGTGGTCAATGAAAGGGGTCGGGCAATTTTCCTTAGGACAAGCCTTATTTATGTCCCTAGAATCTACAAAAATGTGGATGGTAGCTTGTTTGTTATTCACCGAAACTAGATTGGATACCCAATCAGTCAATGCCACGGGCTAAATAAATCTAGCTTTAAGAAGTTTTTCAACTTCAATCTTGATAGCAACAACTTTGCGTGGGTGCACTGGGTGAAGTCTCTGTCGAATGGGTTTAACGTCTAGGTATGTCTTAATCTCATGTATAACGATATCAATATTGATACCTAGCATCTCTTCGTAACTCCAAGCAAAAACATCATGGAATTCTTGGAAAAGGGATTTATACGTTTGGACCTCATCAATAGAACATGAGGCCATGAGGCCCCAATATGAACGTTCTCCATGACTCCGAGTTTAATGGATATGTCAAGAGGGATGGTAGTTGAAATGTTTCTCAAGTTCCCTTCATACAAAACATCATGCGTTGACTCAGGAACTGAAGAAATAACAACAACGGTCGACGAAGTCGAAATCCGTTGGTAACTCTCCATGGTGTCATGCTCTAGGAAGAGAATGGAGTGATGATTCCCATCATCCGAGAGAGTGTCTTCCATGGAGATGAATGACATGATCATCTCATCCATAGGAAAAATCACATGAAACGAATCGGGAGATGAATTATAGAGAGAAGGAAAGAAGGGGGTTGCCAATTGAATAGCTTGGTAAGTGGATTCGACTGGACTTAAAGGCATCCGGTTTCCATAATGGAGGTAATCACTAGGGTTAGGTATTACCCATGGGTCATATGACTCAGGGGTTTCACGAATGGTGGTGGATATCATGTTAATAGAGGCAACGAAAAGAGGGGGAATATCGGGTGGTGGGATTGGGAATGTACCCATCAAAGTCGAATCTTTAAAAATACCTACTCTGACATTCTCGTAACCAGGGGGTGTCTTCAAAATAAATGGAACGTTTCTAATATGAGAATTAGAATTAAAGAAGGCAAGTTGGTCAACGGTAACGATATTTATTTGTTGCGGGAAACGTAACACATGGAAAAGGGTAGACACAACTGCACACATGGAATCGATCCAGCTATGGCTAAATAAAAGGTTATAATCAAGAGGTGCATTGAAGACCTCAACCTCAACATTAACTGATTTACCTTCCAACGTAATAGACAATGAGGGAAGAACACCGTAGGGTTTAAATCTTGTACCATTGAAGGCCTTAATTGTGTTGTGTGATTTGGTGAGGGTAGGAGAGCCAATGGATTTCCAGCAAGTGACGGACATGACACAAGTCGAGGCTCCTTCGTCAATAACAGTTCTACATATATTCTTGTTTTCAACAACAACTTGGATTTGAAATGCTAACTGAGGAGGAAGCCTTGGAACGTGATCTTTCAAGTCAAAGATTATTAAATTAGTGTGTGTGGCATCAATTCCACCGATGTCCTTTAACAACACCTTCCATTGAGCAGGGAAACTTTGAAGGACTTTGAGAGGTGACATCGCAGAGGGTTCTTGCATAATATCTTCTACAATACTATAGTTTTGTGCAGCACCTGCGTGAGTATTGAATGTAGACTTTCAAACAATGCCCTTGGGAGGAAGGCAAATAACTATATTGAGACCTGGTCTTTTGAGATGAAGAGGACCATTGGGAGGTGAAGTTGGGGGAGAAGGTTGAACCAAAAAAGGTGGTATATCATCAACTTTATCTTTTGACAGAGAGTAATCCTTGGCTCGAGTTGTGATTGCAACTTCGTTCTTTTTAGAATCACCAGTACACATAAGGACATAGGACGAGGTAGAAGGAGAAGTTTGGTCATGAATGACTAGTTTGTCTTGCTACTGAGAAGGGAAAGGTTGTAACAAAATGATAGGTGTAGGAGGTTTTCTACTCCCTTGGAGGAAGTTAGTAACCTCAGCGCGTCTCTGACAATCTTTCATGTAATGATCATCACCACAAATAAGGTAGGGGTAACGAGGTTTACGTTTATCTTTCTCATCAGCGGTTTTCTTTTTGGTTTTATCAGATTGGGGATTATTATTCTTGTCCTCCTTATTCTTACCCTTCCCTTTCTTTTTATTTTTATTCTTTCTGGTTGGCGTGGATTGAACAGAATTAACCTCAACAGTCTTACCAGTGGAAGGAGTAGGAGTAGGAGTATTTTGTGCATTAGAATGATTAGATTTGGGATTGGTGTTACTGGCATGTGTAGACTGGGTATTAGCATGAAAGGTGCTAATCACACCATCAACAACATGAGAAGTTGTTGGAGGTGTTGGGGTAGGGTTTGTGGAAGGATGAGGAGCATCAGTGATCAAATCGTAAAGTGTTCCCGTTTGTGAATAAACGATATCAAGATACTGTGCATGACTAATCGCCTGCTCTTCAGTGACAACACCACCCATGGAAACATTGTGAGCGATAGGTCCAATGAGTGATTTGGTAAACCACTCGGCCAATAGTTGATCAGGAAGGGGGACTTGGATTGAACGTCTTGTCCTCCTCTACTGATGGATGTGATAAAAAATATGAGTGGACGAGGATTACTTGAAAGAACTCAAAATTTCGGTTCTTGTCTCGTCTCGTATTGGTAACTGGTAATGTGTCAAAAAGGCCATGGCTAGGGTGTTAAATTCATTGAATAAACATCGCGGTAAATCGATGTACAATTTTTTTGCAGAACCTGTGAAAACTTGTTGGAAAAGTCGTAATCTGATGGAGTCATCCATCAAGGAGTTGGATGAACACCACAGATGAAAAGTCATAACATGATTATTAATATATTCTCCTACTTGACCGTAAAATTTAGGAATGTTAGATGGTAACTTGGCCAGTATGACGGGCCAATAAGGATAATGTAATATAGGATCATTCAAAATCCCAGACAGATCAGGTAAATCCAAAGTGGCTAGAAAAGGAAACTGCCAGATTACTTGTGGAAACTGGTAGTTTTGAAGGGGAAGCCCTGTAGGCATACCAATAGGACCATAAGAAGTTTGAAAATAATTAGATAGTCCTGACAGATTCAGTTGTGGAGTATTTTGAGGTGTATAGCCCATAGGTTTGGGTTGATTAGAGATGCTCCCTTGGAAAGGAACACAAGATTGAACGTTCAGACCCCAAGCAGGATTCAAAGAACCTAGATACGATTGACTGAGGTTAGGGGGTACAAAAGATTTAACTTGAGGATGTTTCCCTCCAGACGGTTGTAGATTTCCTTGGAAAGGGTTATTCCAAGGTATATATTGTACCATAGGTGCATTCTTTCCATATAGTGGGTTATGGATTCCAACATGAGGTTTCCCCCCAAGTTGAGGTTGTGCCCCAATCAGAGGTAGCTGCCCAACTTGAGGTTGACCTCCAATAGGAATTTGGAAACTAGAAGTGATAGAAAGACTGGTTCCTCCAAGAGAATTGGAGCCACTAGGTCCATATCCCCCAAGCGAAGGTGGAGGAGGAACATAACGCCCTTCAGAGAGAACTTGGGTAGGTGTAGGAACAAAAATAGTAGAAAAATTATACCCATGAGGAACAAAAAGTCCAGAATTTCTAGATAGAACCTGGGTAGAGGTAGCAACAGAAGTATTCAGAGCTCTGTACCCAGGGGGAAGTGACAGATTTGATCTAGGTGGAAGTGGTATCCCAATTGGAGCTTGGGATATAACCACAATTCCAATAGGAATCATGGTAGCTTGTGGGACCATAGTAGAATGGGTCATCTGGAGAGTAGGAATCGATTGAGAACCAATCAAAAATTGGTCTAAAATGGTGATGACATTACTGGTAGTACCAATAAAAGGGTATAAAGGTACCATATAGATGATAGACGTCTCAGGCATTTGTGATGCCATAGGTTGATCAGGACTCCCTCCTAGGTTACCATACAAATCACACACTGTCAAAGGGATAGAACCAAAATTACAAGTTCCAATAGTGTGAGCTAGGGTCCTAAATGTTTCACTTTGAAAAAGTGGATTCTCTACTCCAGATCTCGTGTTAGGTTCGGTAGGTGCTTCAAAATTTTCATCAACAACTATCTCTCTAGATGAGTTCATCCGTAGCATACGTGGATTTTGTACAATGCTCAATAACAGATTGATAGGGAGTCAGAAAGATTCTAAGGAGTCTGAAACAATTCATAATCCCTCCAAAGAGTGTGTGCTTCCAACCTCAGAAGCTACGTCATTATTGACTACTCCCTCAAAAGAGCCTTCTGGTGAATTAGGAGGAAAAGGTTTGTAACCTTATGGATCTTTCGGGGATAACCCTTACATCCTATGTGAACAAATAAGGCCAATGTTTCTTGAGCCAAGTAAAGAACGAAGAAAATCTATGGCCGACTAGAGGAAACAAACAACACTCACTAATAAAATCTAGGAATCAAACCAAGAAAACAAAACCTTCTTATTTCGAAGTCACTAGTTGGTGATGAAATCCAACATCACGAAGTCAAGACAAGAATGGGTTGGGATAAGCGGGAGGAAAAGTTACGTTGACGACCTACTTAACGGACTTACACCCTGGTGCAAGCTCCCACACATAATCGTGGGTATACCCTCCAAGAATCCCGAGTGAGTTTGGCCAACGTCGATTTCAGGTATCGTGAACCCCTCCACAGTCACCTTGTGTGAAGACCCTAAAGAGATAGGCTACTAAGGTTAGCAAATACAATAATGATTCCTGGGGAAACAATAAACAGTCTAGTCCACGTACAAAGGCAGGGTATCTAGCCCGAAATCAGTTCGAAAGGCTTCCACTCGTAATTGTGGGTATACCTTCAAGTGACCCCCATAATACGTGTGATCGCTACACTAAGACCAAAAACGCAGGGTGAGTAACTATGCCAGTCCTAATGCGACCTCAGGTTTGACCCTTGTGTGAGAAGGGCTTCCCAGAACAAAATGTAGCAATTGGATTTGAACTCTCCCTATCACAAGATACTATTGTGTGTTTTGATTCTTTGGAGAGTGTGCCTTACAACCTATTCCAAAGCGCTATCCTAGCTAATGTTGGTGAAAAAGATCCCTAGAAAATCAAATTTACTAATAAATTTTAAATTTACGCTGTGTTTTAGAGGTTGTTGTTTACTCAAAAAGGGAGATGGAAGTGAAACTGATGAAGTTGAGACCTTGACCCAATAAAATGAAAAAAGAGATGAATGTGCAATTTTCCAATTCAATGAACTCTAGTTACAGTAGGAAGAAGGTATTTCTTTTGAAGTACAACAATCTACAAATTGCAATTCCTTAATTTCGAATGAACACAATTCCAAACAATCATGAACTACACAATTTTCCAATTTCTTTTGTTTACCAATATTTCGAATGTAAAAACATTTCTTGTGAGATATTACGAAATTGAATAAATGATTCCAATTCTTCCTTTCCCAAATCAAATCAGAGATATAAATATGAAAGGAAAATGTAATCCAAGAAAATCAATACACTAACAACACAAATCCCAAATCAAATTCGTAATGTAGACAAAAATGAAAAAGACAAGAAAACCTTTTGATGCAAGCAAGAAAAAAACATTTCTTAATCAACAAACAATCTCACAAACAGAATGAATCCAAAACTTTAAGACAAACCAAATACCCTTTGTCAAACAAGCACCCAGATGAATATCTGATATTATATCCTTGTGACAATGAGAATGAGTAAAAAACTTGCAAAATGCAAAGAAATACTTTCAATCACTGAAAACCAATCAAAAGCAGGCTTCAAACTCAGGAATCAATCAAACATGGTGTTGTGGGTGGGAAATCCCTCCTACAGAGTAACACTAAGGGTTTTATCATGCATGCAGAAATGACCTAAAGATTCTTACTTTTTACCATCATCCCATGCCTAGACCCCCATTACTCATATGTAAATACAAGGCTCAAGAGATTAAGTTGACATACCTTATTCTTCATGTTTGATTTTGATCCTTTTTCGTGCTTGGTCGTTCTTTGATTGCAACTCTCCTCCCAATGATGAACTGCATTCACTAAAGACAAACAAAGAACTCCACATGCATTTGATCTATGAACTAATGGGTTAGATATTTAATCAATCATACAATCAATATTCCAATAATGAAAATCTCATATGGCGGGATAGGAAAAACAATTCTTTTATTAACTTCACAATGATACTGTACAATGATAAAGTCAGCTACTGCTCCTCGATCCTGGTCCTAGGCTCTTCTTCCACTGTCTTCTAACTTCTTTTCTCTATACTTCTCTTTGCACAAGGATGGCTAAAGGTTGGGACAAAGGGAATGCTCAATCGGGTATAGTTTCTTTACTATGATTCTCCTCCTCCAAATGGGACCCCTAACCCTTCTTTTATAGGCTAGAAGAAGCTAGGTGTTTGGTCGAATTTCCAACCATGCATGGATGAAAGGTTTAGTTAACTTACCCAAAGTTGTGTGTTCCATCAACAACTTTCTTTTTTTCATGATTTTGCAGGTACACGCGGGTTGTCTTGGGTCAGCTAGCGTGTACAAGCGTGCAGTAATGTAGGAGGGCGCGTGGGCCTTTATAAAAGGGGTCTTTAAGAAGAGTTGTTTAGTAGTGTTTTGGAAAAGAAGGAATCTGAGATGGCTTGATGCCAGGTAAGCATGTATGGTGCAAATTAGGGTTATAACAGATGCCCCCTAATGTGTGAGGTCATAAGAGCATATGATGGTCGAAATACATTAACAATCTTCACTGATGTGCCGAACAAGTGAGCCCAGGGACCAAAAATCGAGAGGTGTCGTCTGCAAAATAATAATTGTCTCACCGAGGCAGGCATACCCATTCTCGGGATAAAATAAAATCATGGATGCCAATCAAATACACTGTAGATCCATGTCATATAACTATATAAAATGTAGCCGCAAGAAATACACAGTGGAGCTACATCTCGAAATAAAAAATATATATGTGTAGAGTATCCATATTCTAGAAGCTGATAAGGTCTGATGGCTGGAGATGAGGTCTTCAGAGATCGAGAAACAACTTCAAAATCTTCAAAACTCGGGTAGGAGTGTAATATGAGTGTACAACTTCACTACCCAGAGGTCTTTGATGGCTCGTCGGTCATGGACTAGAGAATCTTGATGATCAGATTGAAGGCTTCATTGATTTCAAACAAATATTTGACTGGAAGTTCAGGATGGTTGGGCATGAGGGAAAGAGATAAACTGCAGAGGGGCCGACTCAGGCTTGGTAAAAAATTCCCTTGGACAATAGCATGTCAAATGATGAGACTTAGGCAGCATGGCATTAACATAAGTTTATGAGGCAGGAGGCAACACAAACTCTCCACATGTTTGGAAGAATAACCAAATGGAGGAGGACATAGCTCGATGTAGCGAGAACAACTTCCTAAGGTCATATTAAATCCCATAGTTTGATGAACAAACAGTCAGATGTGATTTATCTAAGGGCGACTCATTATGCTGCCAATAAAGAAAATACTTTTCCCTTCCTCTTTTTGGGGTATATTTGATTTTTTTTTGTCTTTTTCAATAATTTTGGAAATATAATAAAAGAATGTTACGTTACAAAGGAGGAATGAGTGTTGCAAACATACAAGTTCAAGGCGTAGGGACAAGACTGATGTTCAAAGTAAGGACACTTGGGAAAAATCCTCTAGGGGCTGAAGGTGTCAAGATGCAGAGGCAAAGTGCTACAGGGCTTGCGTATAAGGCATGCTTTAGATGTTCTAGTTGAGAGCAACATGGAGCTGGCATTAGGCCAAAGACGTGGGTATGCAAATGCGATTAATAAAACACACAATGGTAACATCCTTCGATGTGATTTTAATGAGCCCAGAGAAGGTAAGCTCGATGGTTTTTCATATTTAGATTGTCTGAAAAATGTAAAAGGAGACTCCACTAGAGTACCTTTTTCGAAGGTAGTCTAGTCGATTCGAAAAAGGGGTAAACTAGCACCGAAAAGATGTCTATTCAAAACCATTTTAATGAGTGTGATAAAGACAAGATCACTCGACCATTTTTTCATTTTTAAGGAGTCTGAAAAAATCTTAACTATGGACTTCGTCATGAATGTTCTTCTAGACAATTTTAACGAGTGTGAAAGAATAAGGGCACTCGACGATCTTTTCAATTTTAGGGAGACTCAAAAGAGCTTAACTATGGACTCTGTGGGGGTTCCTTTTTCATACATTTAGTCCCTCAGGACCCAAAAAGGATTAAAATGATACCTGAGAGTACTCTTCTAGAGAACCGAAGTTCCTTAGAGTATACCTTTGTTCGTACAGTTGACCATCCAGACCGAAAAAGGGGTAAAATACCGCCGGATAGACGTGACTTCAAATTTCAGTTTAACGAGTGTGAAAGTCCACAAGATTTCTCAACAATCTTTTCATGTTTAGAGGGTCTGAAAAGGGCTTAAAAGAAGACCCGTTATTTTTTTTGGGAGTCCTGAGGGTGAGGTCAAGAGTGAAAAGGAATCATGCAAATGAGGCTCAAACTCATAATCAGGGAAAACAAAAAGGACTCCCGAGCCTACATTCATTAGTGACAACATGGACACTATAATGCAACCAGGATCTACCTAGGGCATCCATGTTCTGGTAAGCTCTACCACCAAATCGCGACACTTATAAAGCAACAATGATGGTTGTGTGTCGCAACCTGATGGGATCGATCTTATGGAAAAGGGATAAAGACAACGAGATACAAAAGTTGGGGCGGAAACCTAACCTATATGCTCAAGTTGATCATCTGAGGTTTTTCCCAAGGACCATCAAAAGTGACCCAAAACTCCAAAAAAATGTCCTGATACCTGATCATAACCTTCAAATGCAACTATTGAATCACTCTAAATGGTTTTCAATTTAAAGAAAATGATAAGGGGGGCCAAAAAAGAAAATGACAAAAAGGGGCCAAAAAGTCTATAAATAGAAGCTGACAGCTCATTATCACCATTGCTAATTTGGAAATTGACTCTGGAACAAAAAAACCCCTTCGATAAAAGTGGTGATTCCAGGAGCTACAGTGGACGAAACGACCATCCGTCTGGACCAAGTAAGTATAACCTCTCTCCTCTTGCAATTTAAATCTTTATTTATGCTTTTAGTTTCAAGTTTTTTGGGGGGCATCGACCTTCAAAAGGTTGGCCCTAGGTCCATGTGGGCTATCTTATGACAGGCTGCATGTACACTCGGGCAGAGGAAAAACTTGACACATGTACACGCGACTGCCATCATTACAGCCCGCGTGGACCCTTTATTTAATGAAAATTTTTAAAAAAGCAAGGGTTAACCCTCCTAAACTTGGTGTTTTGTAGGATGTATGTTCATTGGAGGGAAAGAGAGCATGAGGAGATTAGTGAGATGAAAAGGTCCTTATCTTGGTGATAGAATAGGACAAGGTCGCCTTTAGAGAAAATCCAAGACGAACGGACTGATCATACTGACACTTGACTTTATGTTTATGAGCCTCGTTGGGCAGGGATGCATCACGATGCTATTCATTGACCCTCTCAAGGTATAATAACCGTTATTCAAGTGGAGAAGTGTCTGGCAATAATTGTACTGCCAACTTTAGGGACGTGATCTGACATTCGATAGGCAAGACTGCTTCCAGCCCGTAAACAAGTTGAAAAGGTGAGAAACTGGTTGCAGTCTTAATAGATGTTCGGTAAGCCCATAATGTCGAGTATAACATCAAATGCCAATTTGACTTGGCTGAGTTGATCGTTCGTTGTAGGATGGTCTTAAGATATTTATTTACAGTTTCCACCTGACCATTTTATTTGGGGTAGTAGGGTGATGAATGTTCTTTCCGCAACCCAATATTTGATGTTAACTCGGTCATCATCTCGTTCTGAAAGTGACTGCCATGGTTAGTGACAATATCTCTTGGGATGCCGAACCTTTCTATTATCTAGTTGAATAAAAAAAGAGCCGTAGTCTCTCCATCATCTTTAAACATTGGCATAATTTCGACCCACTTCATGAAGTAGTCTATGACTACAATGATATAACGGTGCCCCCTTGTTGAAGGAGGGTTGCATGTAGTGTAATCAATCCCCCACTTGGTGAAGGGACCAACTATGATGATAGGAAACATGGGAGCGGTATGTGCCCTCATCTTCCAAGAGAATATTTGACACGGGTGGCACTTCTTGACTGATTCGATACAATATTTGATTAGTGTCGGCCAGAAGTAACCTGCTCATAAAATATTTTGGGCTGTTGCCAACCCAGACAAATGACCGCCACATGCTCTTGTATGGCAATCGTTAAACATGATAACTGCTTCTTCATGAGTGGGACATCGATGCAGGATGCAGTCTACACCTCTTCAATACAACGTATCGTCTAGTATGAGATAATTCTTGGCCTGATGGCATATACAACGACGCTCATCATGAGAAGCAGAGGTGGGGTACTTCAAAGTCTAGAGATAGATAAGTATATCTCCGTACCAGGGATCTGAATATGTGATCAAAAACATATCTCCTCTGATAGGCGACTCTTCGGGCACAACATCACCTGACTCAACTGGAAGTTCCGAAATAAGTTCTGTGAAGACCAGGGACTTTTTGGATTTCGTTGAAACAAAATCTAAGTTAAATTCCTGGAGGATGACTATCCAACTACTGATCTTTCCTCCTATTACCCATCATGTCAACATGTATTGAAATAGATTCACAATGACAATGACGGTGGTCTTGTGAAACATAACATAATGATGGAACTGCTGAACAACATGGACTACTGCCAACGCAAGTTTTTTGATATGAGAATAATTGAGTTCTGGTCCGACTAGGCCTCGGCTCAGGTAATAGATCACATATTCTGAGAAAAAATCATCTTCCTGAACTAAGACCATGTCGATGGTTGACTCTACTACAACTAAGTATAATAAGAAATCTTTGTTATAGTTAGGTGGACGAAGCAGAGGGTCGGTTGTGAGGGCATGTTTCAACACTTCGAAAGAGCATTGAACGAGATTGTCCCAATAAAAAGGAACATCTTTCTTCAGTAAGCACATAAAGCCCTTTGTGATCTCGACATAGTTAGTGATGAAACGCCTTAAAAAAATCACCTTTCCCTATAGAATTTGAAGTTGAAGGATTGTGCACGGGGGAGGCAAATGAATTATTGCCTCAACCTTTAGAGGATTGACCATGATCCCCATTGTTAACACTATGAAACCTAACAAACGTCCTGATGTTACGCAAAAGCTACACTTGTTTGGATTCAAGCGAATCCAGAAGTAGCGACATCGCTCAAAGATAAGTTGGAGGTTTGTGGGATGATCCGTTCTCTTGCGAGATCGAGATGATAAATCATCTAAATAGGCCTCGACTATATGCTTGAGAGCATGGAAAGAAAAATACATGGCCCGCTAAAAGGTCACTCCAACATTTTTGAGACCAAAGGGCATCTTACGATACGCGAATGTACCCCATGGACAAGTGAATGCCGTTTTGTGCTGGTCTTCGGGTTTGATTTGTATTTGATTATATCCTGAAAAACCATCCATGAAAGAGAAGGCCTCACAACCTGCACATTCATCAATTATCTAGTCGATGAATGGTGTGGGAAAATTATCTTTTAGATAGGCCTTGTTCAAATCACAAAAGTCTGTACATACACAAATTGTGCCCTGTTTCTTATTGACCGGCATAGGATTTGACACCCATTGGGTCAAATGGATAGGATAAATAAAACCGGCTTTTAGCAGTTTCTCAACTTCAACCTTAATGGATGTTTCATTCCTGGGATTAACTGGATGAATCTTCTGCCAAACAGGCTTGGCATCTAGATAAGTTGTGATTTCATGTTCGACTATTTTTGGATCGATGCCTAGCATTTCCTTGTAAGACCAGACAAAAACGTTGTGAAATTATTTAAATAGATCTGTGTAGATTTGAATCTCTCTGGGGGAACACTTAGCTCCAACAAAAACATTCTCCACGATGCTAGGGGTTTTGGAGATATTGATCGGTATGGTTTCAACGATAGTTTTCATATTACCCTCGACATAAACCTCATGTGTAGCTAAGGTATTAATAGGATAAGACCTATCTCCAATCATAGTCAAGGTGAATTCTACGGCTTTGATTTTTCTTAACTCTGGGAGGAAGTATGATCTATGATGGAGATCGTCCCAGGGTTTGTCTGGACTAGTCATTGCTTAATTTACTTCTTCGTCGGAGGGCAAGACTAAGTCTAACGAATGGGTGTCAGCAAGAGAACCTTGAGCCCAAATAGGCTCTAGAGTAAGATCTAAGTCTTGTGCAGGAGTTCGATCTGTGTCGACCGAAGCTTGCTGGATTAAAGAGTACACTATTTCAACTGCGGACAAGGGCATGGACATGCCTGGGTGCCCTGTCCCTTCCATCGTGGCTGATGGGGAAGGAAGTATCCACGGATCATTGAAGTAAGTTGTGCAAATTGATGAAACTTGGAAAATATCAACCTTATGTTGGTCAGATATGAACTTGACATCACCTTGAGGGGGCAGGTAATCGAAGGTACCCATCAAAGATGGGCACAAAAAAACCCCTACATTGACTATGCCTGGTTGGGGATTATCAATCATCGGGACCGTGGATACCCCCAATGAAGGGTCAGGTCTAGAGAAAGACAATTGATCAATGGTCACAATCCGATCCTCGTGTGGAAACAACAAGAACCGAAAAACAGTAGCAACCACTGCTTGCATGGTGTAAGTCCAACTCCTTCTTAATACAAGATTGTAGTTGAGGGATGTGTCGACTACTTCTACCTCGACGTACATGGTCTTCCCTCCTAACTGCACGGGGAAAGAGGGAATGATACCATGTGGTTGGAATGAACGAACATCGAAAGCAATGAGAAGTGTAGGTGATGGAGAAAAAAAGGGTTGTCCAATGGCCTTATAACATGCCAATGACATTACGCATGTCGAGGCACCCTCATCAACCACTGTGAAGAAAATATTTCGAGTAAAATTTTTCGTGGGGTGAGCCACTACTATCTGAAATGCTACGTGGTAAGGAAGACAAGGTTTTAAGTCTGTTGTATCCAGCATGATTGTATCCAGATTACAAGTCTCGGTAGATATTAAAGAGGCCAACAAAGCTTTTCTCTAAGAAGGGCAGCTTTGGAGGATCTCCAAAGTGGACATCGCACAAGGGGTTTGAGACAAATCCTCCACCACAAAATAGTTCTGGGAGGCCCTTGCGTTTGGGTTGTGATAATTTTTTTTGAACGTGCCTTTTGGGATGCATGTCATTGTTTCGCCCAAAGTCTTCTCGATCTGGAGAGGAAGAGATGGGAGTTCGACTTCTTTTCCCTTCTCATAAGTGCTTGGTTTATTGTAGTCATGCACTCTAGTTGATATAAAAACATCACCCTTCATCATATACACATTCGTGGATGCAGGATTGTTCGAAGATGGAGAGGGTCCTTGACTACCCCCTTCCGTGCTTATAGAGGCTTGGGATAGGTTTTGCCCATGTTGAAATGGATTGGTTAACACGACAGGCTATTACTGTGTCACAAACTTTTGGGCCTCTGCAAGCCGAGGACATTGGTGGGTCGGGTGGTATTCTACGCACAGGTTGCACGGATACCTCACATTCCATTTCTCAGTGTTTCCCCTGCCATCATTATTAGTGGGTTTCTTATCCCCCTTACCCTTCTTTCATTGTTTTTTCTTTCCTTCAGGCTGCTGGGTGGCCTTTGGATTTGTCGATTACAATGTGTGTACATCTGACGTTTTAGTAGGGGGAGTAGCCAAAACAGTAGTTTGGTTGGCCGATGTGTGTTGTATAGACAATTGTTGCAATTTCTTCGTCAGTTGCTCAGGGGGCTTTGTTTGTGTTGAACCAACAATACCATCGGCATGTGGTCCAACTCTCTATCTAGTTTTATCAAGTATTGAGTGTGGCACATCTGGCAAGATCTCGTATAATAAACCATACTGAGAATAGATTAGCTCAAGATGTTTTTCTCTCATGATGGCGTCTTCTTCAGAAAACACTCCCAATGTCACGACGTCTTTGGATAACTGTGGGACCAAAGACTTAAGGAACCACTCGAGCAGGAATGATGGTGGGACTGACACTTGAATTAAAATCTTTCGGCGTTTCCATTCTCAGATGTGATCATAGATATGGTCCACTTTTGTCTATGCGAAATTGGCTAGCAATTATGTGCCAGTGTCGTATCTCATAGGTAATTAGAAATGGTTTAGGAAATCCATTGCCAATTTGTCGAAGGAAGAGTATCTTAAGTGGCCGAGCTCAATGTACCATTTCATGACACTCCCTATGAGAGTACGTTGAAACAATCACAACTGTACAAAGTCATATTTCAATGAGTTAGATGAGCAACAAAGATGGAAGGTGGTCACATGATCTCCTAGATATTTGTTAGGTTTGGCCTCAAACTTTGGTATGTCTGAAGGTAACTTCGTCGGCATAGGGGGCCAACGCGGATCATGACAAATAGGGTCATTCAACAACCTTGTCAAGTCTGGAAAATGCAAAGTTTGTAGGAAAGGTAGTTTGGGTTGTTGGTGATAACCATGGAAAAAGGTACCTGGAGTTTGACTGGCACCAGGTTGCCAGGAAAAGTTCGGCTACTATCTTGGGTTCTGGTAAAAACCATGGACATGACCAACATACGGATTCTGCATGTGAGGAGGCATCATCAATTGATTCCCAAAATAGGACATAGATGGTTGGGCATGCATTACATTCAGAGGAATTTGGGAAGGGTTGCCCCATGCCGATCCCATGGGGATAGGCATAGTACCTTGTCCGGGGTTCCATTGGTTGTGAAAATAATTTTCCTAGATCAACATTACTAACGAGGGAACTGATCCTTGCCAAGAATTCCAAGGGCCTGATGTGGAAGCAGTTCCTGGGTTTGCCCCTTGTGCAGGAATAGTACCCTACATAGGAATAGGTTGTCCGTAATCGGGATTTCCCCCAGTCGTGAAAGCATCTGACGGGAAAGCGTTGTTACCAAAGGCACCGAACAAAGAAAACAATTTCGAACCTACCGACATATTATGAGAAGGTGGTCCTTGACTCCCTGCTCCAAATAAACTATGGTGTGTAGGTGGCCTGGCGGATTGTTGGTGAGTGCCACCGAGCAAAGGGGAGGAAGGAGGTATATGACCTCCCTCATAAGGGAAAGCATTAAAAGGAGTTGAAGTGCCCCCCATGTTTCCTTGCATAGGAGTGTTAGAGTTCCCTGCCCCTAGACTTAAAGTCTATGAAGTGGAGTAGGAAAGTACAGGATTTGTACCTGAGCTAGGCATCCCTTATGAGAATGGAGGGCCTGTCGCACTCAGTGTGAAAGGGGTTGTGGCCACCGCCATAGATGGGATTGGACCACTGTTCGAGGTAGAGGTAGTCAAGACCATGGTGGCTCGAACCGGTGATGGTGGGTTAGGAGGTGGAAACTCTACTGTGGTGACAATCGTAGTGGGAATTGAAGAATTCCTAGCATAAGTTACAACATTTGTTTCCATTGCTGCGTGCGACACTCTCTGACACTTGTAAGGGTGAATCAGTACGATGATGGGTGCCGAAAGAACAGTGGTTGGAGTTTTATATGGACCAAGATCTTTCGCTCCAAAGTCTAAAATGATCATTTCCTTCGGATGTTGGTCAGGTACAATTTCTTGTGACTTGGTTGCTTCAAAAGACCCTTGTTGGTCTATCTTTCGCCTTAGTGGTGGCGGAGGTGGCTCTAATGTAACTAGTGATAGGCCCAAAAGCCTTCATGACCGGGAGAGCTCATGATCCTTGATTGTGTGAGAAGATCAAAGACACCCTAGGGATTTCTATTCATCCAAAAAACAACACACACTAAAAAAGTCCCTCCAAGATAAAACAAGGAAACACTAAACTAGTTGGAAGAACAGTACAACAACCAACACTAGAGAAATTTACCGGTGCAAGTGCAACTGAAACACATAAGTACCCTCTAGGTATACTCTGCAAAGCATGGCCCGATGTCTATCCTAGGTACCACAGTATACCCCCACAGTCACCTATGTATGTCTCTAAAAAGATAGGCAACTAGGTTGCCAGCGCGAGAACAATCACCATATGGGTACAATCGAAAGTCGGGTAGACCAAAATGAGCAGGGTATTGAGCCCAAAACTTGTCAAGGGTTTTGAAGGAAAGTGGTCTGGAAGACAACTGAGAACCTCAAACGGATTTGAGACCCATGAAGCTCCGTGGAAAATGCAATCGACAGAATCCCAAGACAAACCCTCTATATGTGTTCTCCACTACGATTGGCCCCACTTTGGAGGGGTTATCTCCGCTACCTTTCCGCATGTGACCTCATGTTTATCCCTTGTGTTAGAGGGGGGTCCTGGATAAATTTCACGATACTGGACTTTGACAGTCCCTAACTCAGACTCCAATGTTTGATTTAATGGCCTTGAAGAGTTTCCTCTCCAACCTAATTCAAGGCCCTAACCCTAAACTAGTTGGTTGACCCTACAA
>SNQJ01S0088062.1:27941-49976 GCA_010110895.2 Picea sitchensis | reverse complement strand
TTGATTATCTTGTAAGTTGACAAGTCAATAAAAAAGTGTTTTCAAAATCTAGGCCTTAAGGGTTTCACTTAGAACAAGATAGGAGGTAAATAAAGTAAAAATCTTTAAGAGAAAGTTCCAAGAGTTGGGTTCAATTTATGACTTCTATTTTTCAACTTCTAGGTCATTCTATATCCCCTCCTTCTACCCTCAGTTCTGAATCAAGCTCCCTTTTCGGGTTTCTCATTGAGTGAGAAAAGATTACGTCTTAACTTTTGAAATTGAAAAATGGTTCTTAATCGGTAAGACTAGTTCTCATATTTCTTAGTCTCTGACTAAACATGGTTATGCTTAGGCTGATCCTGACTCTCTTAGGTCTCTTAACAATTTTTCTAAGGATTTAATCTTGCTCAAACGAAGACCCCTGCAATTAATCTTCCCCTTTTTCTCTACAGACTAAGGTGTTTTGAAAGTTGAGAAAAGGTTGGTCTAGAGTAATCAAAACAGGTTGAAAAACCTCCATTGCAATTTTTACACAGATACCACCCCTGGTATATTAAGTATCATTGATTTCCCTTGCTTTGTATTCATAAAGTAAATATAAGATAGATGGTGAAAGGTAATTCATATTTGATTGCCCCCATCTAGTCCAAAATATGATGAAAGGAAATTCATTTAAATGATTTCCCTCGTCTAGTATAAAAAGACAGATAACTTCACCGGGCTACTAAACAGGCTCGCTGGCAGTGAAGCAATATCCAAGGTTAAATGTATAATTAGCATTTGAAGCGGTGAAAGGAAATTCAGTAAAAAGGGACAGATAACTTCACTGGGGTACTGAACAGGCTCGCTAGTAGTGAAGCAATATTTGAGGTATCTGTAAGGTTGTCATACTTAAATACCACTCTACTCTAGTTACCGGTTTTTTCAAAAATGGATCTACATCCCAAGTCCACACAGGGTTCCCTAATTAAAAATATGAATTTTGCTTTGTTTGATGCAAGCCGAAAGTCATAAATCTATTGAGTTTCCTAAGATGGTTTTGACCATCTTAATGCTAACTTAATTTCAGTAACGAGAAGGAGAAGATTATGAATGAGACTATAACTGAGTTTACAACAAATGAGAACTTTGAAAATATTTTCATAAGTAAAAATAAAGTCTCCTTTTTTCCTCTGTTTTCCCTTCCTTAGCAATTTCTGCAGGGATAAACCCTTGACTCCATTAACCCAATGAAGGAACTAAGTCTACATGTTCTCCTCATCCCACAAGGAGACGAGGTCCCTAGTTGGAGCCTATGTTGAAACAATTCTTAATTTTTTTTATCCTAAAGACCTAAACTTTCCTTTTTTCGGGTTTCAGATTTTCATAAAACGCAAGTTTCGTTATCATCCCCAAACACACGGTACCAATTTCCCGAAGAACTCAACTATTTAAATAATAAAAGGAAAAAAGAACCTAAAAGTATTATAAGAATTTCGACGCATTTTCAAGATTAACTTTAAAGAGTTTTCAGGATTCTGGGTTTGCTGAAAACATATTTTCAATACAAATTGAATCGCGAAATCCCGATCCCCGATTTCCAGAAATAAAGGGAGTTAGTTTAAATGCTAATTAATTAATTCTCTAACGAAAAAAGTTAAGGTTTAAGTTAATCATTTCACAATTTCGGGATTCGGGGTTTAGTGATAACACATCTCTTGTCAAAATGATCCCCGAAATTCTGAATCGCGAAATCCCGATCTATAATTTGTGTTAAACCGAACTAACTCTGTTTTGTCCTTAACCCTGATTAGTTAGTTAATTAAGATGAATTTAAGTCCTATTAAAAAAAAAAAAAACATGTCGCGATTTCGTAACTTCGGAAATCGGGATTCGTCAATGACATACTTCTTGTCAAAATGATCCTCGAAATCCCGAAACGCGAAATATCAATCCATCACTTTGCTAAAACGTTTAAGTCTTAATTAATACGTCGCAATTTCGTGATTTCAGAGATCGGTTTGCATTGATGACATACTTCTCAACAACACGATCCCCAAAATTTCGAAAAACAAAATCTTTAGTCTTAATCTATGATTATCACCAATTAACCTTTTCCCAAAGCATGATTAATGATAATCATTTTTTAAGGTTTTGTTCATGTTTTGGTTTCCGATTGAGTAAAATGTCCCGAGTTTTCTTTAAAAATTCAAAGGTGCTAAAATACGACCATTTAAATAATGAATCAATGGTGATGCATGGTACTAATGCGTATCTCAATAAAATATCTTCTGCATTAAATTCCTTGAATTCTTGTCAGTTGCATCAATCCCATCACTTTTAAATGAATTAAAAGATCATTTGAATGTCTGTGTTTTCATTTTAGCAAACGCAAGAAACACTCAGCTGAGTTCATTCATTTATTTTTTGTGACAGGTTTTCCATTTAATATACAATCATGGCACCGAAAAAGGCACTGAAGAAGAGAGAAGATAAATAGGAAGGAGATATCATCTCTGACACCACGCCACACGTTATAGATTCCATTAAATCTTGAACTCAAATTTCTGAATTTCTGGAATGTGAACTCAAGAATGCTCATCCTGATTCCGAGAATCACTATCGGGACATAGCTGAATTAGAGCTTCATAAGATCGCTGCACGCCCTTGGCTCATGGCATATAATGATATGATTAGTTGGGCCCTGGAAAAGGTCGATATCCTGACAAGGAGTATCTTAAACGATCAAGGAGTCATCGTCGACTCATTAAGGCCAGAAAACATACAAGTAATGTATAAACTCTCGCCAAATCCTAAACATACTTTTAATGCTAAGTTTTTAGTAGAGTTTCAGAGGAAAGAATGCACTGAGGTAGACTAGACTTATCCTGATATGATTAGAGAATGGTGGAGGTGTCCATCAAAATTTAGAGCCGATACTCATGGGGTTTATGCTACAACATCTTTGAATGAATACATGGTCTACGTATCCATTATGCTATGTAGACTTTTCGGGAGAAAAGATCCCTGCCATTTTCATGCAGATTGGGTGCCCTTTTTGGAAGAAGCTTCAAAAGGGTATTCTTTTAACTGGAGTAATATTTTGTCGGATAACCTAACACAAGAAATCACAAACTACAAAGTTTCAAAATCAAAGGGACAATCAGTGGCCTTTTACATGTCAGCATACATTATGGATGAAATCTGCTATGTGACTCCTTTTCCATTAATGAATTGGAGTTGGAACATAACCTGTCCAGAACCCATTCATGAATATCATTATGCCCTTTCGAAAGAAAATGCTAAGGATGCATTTTGTGAAAGTTGTCATTTTGTTATAATTCCGATGCATAAAATATTTTTTAGATGTGAACCTCCTCGCATTTATAATACAGTCACAGAAAATCTTAAAGCAATCGCCGACTGGTTTATTGATGAGAATTTTTCCTACATTAGGGTTTATGGTTGTTCTATTCCTCCTCACACACTCCCTAAATTCCTATTGGATAGATTGGTGTGTAGAGAGGTAGCCCACCAAATAGTAAAAGAAGACATTGGATTAGAGCTAAAGGTAGCTCAGAAGAATTCATGGCCAACTTTCCTTGTACATGTTGGGAAATTTTCATTACTTAATCTAGGTCATTCTAAAGTAGAGGCTGAATCATTGGAAGAAGTAAAATTGATAGATATTGAACACAGAAAGCATGACCCCTATCAATTAATAAGAAAACATTTGATGCATTGTAATTTAAAATCCTATGAGCATGAAATATCTATTTATGATGACGTATTCAAGGGGGTTAAATCCTATGAAGAGGTATTGAACAGAGTACAGGCCCTGCCACCTGATTCACAGATTGGTTTCACGTCATTCCAGATCCATAGGCGAAGTTTTTTACCCAAAATTTTGCAGGGAGAACCTACGACCCCACCTCCAGAGTAGGAAGCCCCCCCCCCAGGCTTTGAAACAAATATACAAGACAAAGAAAATACTAAAGGCAATATGAAGGATACTGAAATACCTTCAGAAGACATGAAAATTCCCCAGACAAAAGAAGCAGAGGCAGGGAAGGGAAAGGAGCTAGAAACATCCCCAGAAATCCCTAAGGATGTTCCAGAAAAGACAAGAGGAACAACATCGACAGATCTTGGAAGTCCCATTACTTCCTTGACTCCATTGTAGTCACTTATGGAAACCCCCATGAGGGAGCTCTGTATGTCAGTGATTTGGAGCCAATTGCCAGAGATGATATTCCTTCATCAGACTATTTTTTCAGTAAAAAGAGAAGGGCAATCTTGAAACAGGAAATCCATCCAGGAGAAGATGGGATGGTTAAAAATCATAGGGTCATCATAGATGGAAAGAAACTTAAATATGGAGAATTTTCCATAGAGATAGCAGGCACGATGGGACCTTTAACATCGACAAATATATTTTCTGTTGGCAGTTTGACAACCATGTTGGAACAAAAAGACCAAATGATAGATCAACTACAGGGTAAATTGAAGGAAACTGAAAGAAATATCAGTTGGGGAATAAAAAAAAGGTCTAGAGCAAGCTAGATTAAAAGATATTCAAGAAATTCAGAAAATGAAAACAAGCTTAGAGGAAGCAAATCAAATAATACAGGTCACCCAGGCACAGGTTCTAAAATAGGAAGAAGAAAATAAACAATTATGAAATAAAATTTACACTATTTCAAATCAAGTGGTAGAGCTAGAAATTTTCCAGGCTCAAGTATTGGGAATACATTTGAAAATAGAACAGGAACAATAGAAAGTATTTTTAAATCTAGAAGTTGTCCAGAATTACTTTCAGGAAACAAACAAATCTTTGGAGAATGTTCTCTAGAAAGAAAGAGAAGTGAAAGCGACCATAACGACTTTCCAGAAAGTAGTAGCCCTTTCAACAAAGGATGAGGTCGAAAAGATTCAGAAATTATCCATTTCAGAATAGGTTAAAGGAGATGTAATACTTAAAGTGTGGGAAGCAGACCTGGCTGAAAATAAAAGAATAACCAGAGATGTCAATGATTATTGCCAAGGGATTTTTGATCTCTTAGAAAAGACTTCATTGAATATTGGAAAAAATGACTGTCCTGGTTTATTGGGAGAGATTAACATTGTCAAGCATCAGCTAAAGTTCAAGGAGGATCTGGAGGAAATGAAGGTAGAGATCCCAAAAATTCAGGTAATCAATATCTCCGAAATTGACAAATGGATGGTAATACCGAACTTAAAGTTGCAAACTATTAAGTTCACGAGGAAGATAATAGAAGATCGCTTGCCTGAATTACATAAAATATTCTTCATATTTGAGGCAAAAGAGATACCAGACGTTCCCAGAGTTTTGGTGAAGTTTTTGGGAAAATGTGTTCACTGTCTTGAGGCGGAAGAAGGAAGTTCATCAACACCAACATAAAAGTACTCTTTTGAATATTTTCATCATTAGAAATTAGAAAATAAATGTAAATGGTTTGACATGATTCATCCATGTAACCGTAATCTTAGGAAGTTGGTTAATCACCAACGGGAAAATATTTGATAATCATGTATAAATATATTTTGAGAACACTGAGAAAAGGCTTTTGGTTTTTTGAGAGAGCCGATTGTATTAACAGTTTTCCAATCCACTGTGATATATGATATAGACAAGATTCTGAATCTTGCCAACTTGTAGCTATGTGTTCTTTAACCTTGTTTACCATATTTTTCTATGTTTCTTTCTCAATGTCTTTCTAATGAATGATTAATTTGAAGTTTATTTTATACATCTTTATAATTTAGATTAATTTGGTTATCAAATTATTTACAGCTTTTCCTCTGATACAACTTTCCTCTGAAAGATTGTTAGCTAGTACTCTTAAGACTTGTAGATCATTTGAAACATGATATTTAACATTTCATTAGAAATCTTGTTTTCCACTTTGTCTCCTGTTACAATATGAGATTCTTTCATGATTAAAGCCTCACATTTTTAGTAATATTTCTTTGTTATTTTACTACTCTCAAATTGTTACAAGTCCAAGAAATGGCCTCAACTGTATTTATGTTATTACTTTGAATTTCAAAACTATTTTTCTATATTCTCATCTTTTTAAAACTCAAGTAAACAAATTTATCAAATCTTTCACAATTAAATAAAAATCTGCCTCCTATATGACTGTCCCAAATAGAAGACAACCCAACATATAACCATCTTCAAGATCAAACCCGTATTTCTTTAAAACTATTTAATACTATCTTACAAACAAAACTCTATTTGAATTAGAACATCTTGGTCACATTGAGAGAGATATTATATCCAAGAACAAATGTGAAGATAGACAAAGATAGTTAATAAACTGATTCTGCTTTACCCTTTGTTTTTGAGTCTTATCCTTTAGTTACCTTTACCTTTACTTCATTCTCGGACGGTATACTTTGTAGCCTTAAAGTATAAACTCAAGGACAAGAAAACCTAAGCTATAGATTGCAAACAACAAAGACTAGAAAGTAGCCCAAAACCCCGACAAGGACTATTTCTAATTGTGGGAGAGGGATACCCACCTCTAAAATAAATTTTTCTGTAATCATACAAAGTGACTCCATTAATTCTCACTAGCATGTACACGGTCAGAGAAGGTAGAAAGGCTAGTACACATGTGCGTGACTCCGGCACAGTCATGTACCTCCGTGGTCCTCGAAAAGAAAAAAAAATGCAGCTAAAGAAAAGAAACAAAGATAATTGATATGGAAGACCGTAATCAAGTAGCTCTGACTTTTGTAGAAACTTTAAAACAAGGAACTAAACCATTTTTAAAATACCCAAAAAAAATATTCCTAGAAACCCTAGAGATCCCTAATATGGTCACGCTTAATTGTGTGGGAAATCCTCCTATAGACTAGCACTAAGAATTTTATCATGCATGCAAAAATTACCTAAATCTTCCTACTTCTTACCATCATCCAAATCATAAAATCCATTATCCATATGTAAATACAAGGCTCAAGAGATTAAGTTGACGCACCTTATTCTTCTCTCGGTGGTTTGATGTCGATCCATTTTCTCATGCTTGGTCATTCTTTGACTGTAACTCTCCTCCCAATGTCGACCGCATTCACTAAGAGAAAAAAAGAACTCCACATGCATTTGATCTATGAACTACCGGGTTATAGATTTAATCAATCATACAATCAATATTCCAATAATGACAACTTCATATGGCGTGTCGTGAAAATCAGATTCTTTTATCAACTCTACAATGATACCCCTACAATGATAAAGTTGACTACCGGTCCTCGATCCCGGTCCTGGCTCTTCTTCCACCGCCTTCCAACCCGCTTCATACCTCTTGCAATAAGCAGATGCCAAAGGTTGGGACAAAATGGAATTTATCAATCATGTATATTTCTTTGCTACGATTCTCCTCCTCCAAATGGGACCCTAACCCTTATTTTATAGGCTAGAAGAAGCTAGGTATTTCATCAATATCCATCCATGCATGACCTAAAGGTTTAGTTAACTTACCCAAAGACAGTTCCATCAATGACTTTCCTCTTTTCATTCTTATAGGGTACATGCGTGTCAGCCTTGGGTCACTTAGCATGTACACTCCATGCAATAATGTAGCAGGCATGTACCTTTATAAAGGGACTTTAAGAAGAGTTGTTCAATTGTGTTTTGGTAAAGAAGGAATCCGAGATGGCTTGATGCCAAGTAAACATGTATGGTTCAAATTAGGGTTATAACACATGGCAATAAGAATCTCAAATCTCTAGGATACTAAGGTAAATCTGGGTGGTAAAATACAAAATGAATCACTCCATCAAAACCTATAGGAGTCATCGCAGACTGGCTATAGGACACATAGAGATGAGCTAAGGTCATCGGAGGTCACTGCTAGAGCAAAGTGCGATGTAATTGCACTGGATTGGCTAAGCAGAGAGCGACGTCTCAAGGTCGTTGCATGTTGTCAATAAGGTACAATGCGACGATCTCAGAATTTGAAAAATTTGAAAGAAAGACAAAAAATCTAAAGGAACTCCTAAACCAAGGGAGTCTAACTAGATCACCCATAGACTCAAAGAATGAAATTTATCGTGAGGAGAGAATGCCAAAGAAAAAAATGGGAAGAAAAATCAAAAGGAGGTCGCATCCCCAGTATGGTCACAAATTTTGTTATTATGGGACTTATCAATAAATGCGAACATAAACATATCTCCCTAGATCTACCTAGATATGGAACAAAACATGTCAAAATATGAGGACGCTTTCCTTAAGCTATAATCATTGAGTTTACTTTTATTTAACAAGAGAGGGGAAACATACCATTTAACATCGCTTCCTCTCGCTTTCTATCCTAGCTCCACCCAAAGGTTCTTGTGATATTGGATCTTCAAGAGAACACATGTCAAGCAAAGTGAAAGTAATATAATATACTCAACGAAAACTTATGCATGCGGGATCAAGGAATCATACAATAAACAAAGAAATTTTTATGGGAAAAAAACATATCACTATATCATATTAAAATTAAAGTGGATATTACAACCAAATCCTTTATGTCACAAGGTCCCCTTTATGATGCCCCCTTTCTCCAACACACACACTTGCTCCATTCTTGAATGAATAAGATCCACAATGACTTGATAAACTGAAATGAAGGCCTCCCCTAGTATTAACCAAGTAGAATTCTTCATCCAATTCTAAGCCTATTCAATATTAATCTTTCTTAAATCAACCTTCATTAAACTTATCCTTTTCCATGAGAAATCCCTATTTATATAGGGGAAAGAGAGATGGTTGAAGAGGATTAGGATGATCCCACCAAATCATAGAAGCGTGTAAGATCCAAACCATACGATAAAGTATCTCATATTCTAGAAGATCCCTTCTATAACTTTCATGAATTTCACATTTTCTTCTTGTTTGAGCATCGTTGCACCTTATGCACAAGAAGCATGCGACAACCTTGCAGTCCAGATTTAGGGAAGGGTGCGATGATCATGCATCGTCGCAGTCTGTGTATAGTGCAACCTGCAATGATATTATTTAATAGGGTTTTTGAGAAGAGAAAAGTCAACCACTTTCCTCATGAAGAAAGTTGACTGTCTGAGAACATGAACACATGTTGTCAATAGATCACTAAGATGAACAAAACAATGTGTAACAATTTCATACTAAATAGAAAGATGAAGGGAATTAGTGTAATGCGTTGAAACAATTTCATATGTTGATTTTCAGAATTTAAAGATAAAGATAAAAATAAATTAAAATTTTAATATATTTTTTGAATAATGGTTTTGTGATGTATGAATGTATTTGGAGATTTGGAGGAGTTTTTCCTATTATTTAAGGAATTATAGCAATTCACCCCATTATCTCTTTAGTGTTGTTCTCCCAACTCCACGCCTTATGGACATTATATGTATGTTTGCTAGTCATGCTATTTGGGGTATTAGTACAATGAATTAAGGTATCATAAACATGCGCCTTTTACGATTAGACTTAGCTCCACACCACATCTTATGTACATTGTGTGTGCTCTTGTATATTATACTATTTTAGGGATATGGTACATGGCATAGACAAAATGAGATCATTGGTGAATATGGGTGAATAGGAAGAACCATTGTAATGACTTTAACCCTCGTATACTCGATCTTTTTACAATAAAATGTCTATCGATGTAATTATACTAGCAAATTTCCTTGATGATGCAAAAAATTCCATAAAAATGACATGTTAAAATGTACTAATGGATTAAGTGGATTTGAACATAATCCATGCATGTGAATCACATGCATTTATCCTAATGAATAGTTTTTTTTTGTACTAGATATATGTTAGAGCATGTATAGAAGATGTGTAGCTAGGTTTTTTTGACACATAAATAAGGATAATGTCATAAGATGTGTATGTATATAATCGTAAAAATGTCGTGGATTTGATGGACATTTGACATGTAGTTGAGATCCTATTGAGAGATATAAGAGTATTATAATGGGCTAGGTGGATGGAAGGCCTCATACACCAATTCAAGCCTATTTGGTATAGTGGTTCTAGTCAATACAATTGGATCATCCTTGTTCTATGCAACTACATGCTTATTAGGAGTCTACATTTCGTAGATATTGGTCATAACAAGCTAAAGAAAATGATGTCACATGTTACTAGTTAAAAGTTTATCTATTTAAAAATCATGATTGCAACTCTTGACATGATGGGTGGTTGAACCATGCAAACGCACATGGATTATTCTAACTTACCCTACATGTCAATTAAAGGTTCTCAATAAAAGTTCTATATAGTGGAGAATGAATGCTCTATACTAATAACACCTCATACATATCCATTGTTTGAATAAAACTTGTCATAGATAGAATTCATCAACCTTAAAACAAATATATCTAAATTGCTTTCTTAAAAAACTAAATATGGATGACCATCTACATATTGCTTGGCACCTGCTCTTTCAACGATGTCAAACCCTGATAAATAGGTGAAATATCGCTTGGATCGCATTGGTTTGAGAAGCACTTTCAATATTGGACATATTGTTATGAAGGTGACTGAATAAAACACTGTCAATATTGAACATAATGAAGCAGACTCTTGACCGTCGTTTCAATATTGACATAATGTTATGAAGGTTACTTAAATGTCAAGCATTTCCAATATTCGACATAATGTTACAAGGTGGACTTGAATATCAAAGAGAGTGATAATATTGACTAATATATTGTAAGAGCTTGATACACTCATCCTATATTGTATAAGGTTGAGATTGTGTTATTAACATCCATGCACAAAGGAAGAAACTGTGAAGAAATTGTCGAGATAAAAGGGTAAATGGATAATCCAACATGGATCCATACAAATCACAAATACAAAATTTAATAAGACATGGTTCATTAAAAGTCTTTTAGAAAATATCAATTGAAGAAGAGTCCGTAGAGATGAGACAAAATATCAATGGTGGATGTTTGGTGAGGAAGCATTGACACCATCGAATCACAAGTCAAGTCAATTCAAAAAACAATAAGGTCGAATATCTCGAATTTGATCAATTGCAAGATGATTCCAAGACAAGTCGACCAATTCACAAGCCCCATAATGGATCTTGCTTGAGTAAAGACAATTCAATCAATTTCAAGACAATTTGAAGACAAGTTGACCAACTGAATTTCGAAGTTGAAGGAAATTTGAGTCGGGAAATACAAGTCAACCAAAGCAAGTCTTCCGATGACCAAAGTTGAATTTATCAAGTTGGTTTTCTTCCAAGTCTAGTCAGTCCAAGAAAGAAGTAACCTAAAGTTCAAAGTCAAATAAAACTTAAATACAAGTCGGGTCAAAGTTAAAGAAAGATGGGTCGACTAGAATTGAAATAATCAAGTTGAAGTTTCTCCTAGTTGAGCTTCCAATTCAAAAAGATGTCAGACAATTAATGAGGAAGAAAATATGAAAAGGGTGAGACCAAGTCAAATCTTTAGTGACTAGAAGATAATAGGGAACCAATTTTAATATAACTATCAAGTAAAATGTTTACAAGTTGAGTTTAAATAATCACCAACAAAGGAGATATATGGAGGTCGATTTAGACATTCACGAAAATGTAATATGTACTGAAGTCAATCTTCCATCCAACGACAAAAGGAAAATCAAAGTTCTTCCAAATAACTTCCTTACCAAACCAATCTTGTACACTTTCTAGGAGATGTCTCTCTCATTCAGCCATCTGCATGTTCTCGCGAAAACCCATACCGTAATTTTAACTTTTTTTTCCATCACCCTAATCGTCATATGAAGATTGTTGTCTAAATTGGTGTACAAAAATCAACTGCAAAAGTAACCATTTGTGTTAGTTAAATGAAGAGGTGCAATGTTTCATTCTAAAATGACACATTGTTTCAAAGTGGAACCTTTTGGAGGATTATATATATAAAGGAATATGAAGGGAAGAAAGTGTCTCGATATATATATTAGTGAGTATATATATATATATATATATATATATATATATATATATATATATATATATATATATATACAATGGATTGAATTAAGGTTCATTCATTAGGTTGATGCATGTTTACAAGCTAAGTCTTGTCATGAGGATTGATTCCTCACATCTCGCTTGGATCTGAGATCAATAAGTCGGGTTTTATTATGAGGGTTGGATTCCCATTTCTTGATATGATGAACTACAAGTTGGGTCTTGTATCGAGAGTTGGATCTCATATCCATTTGAAGTTGAAGATATTAAAGGGGTGGTTTTATTTGTATCTATCCAAGTTAAATAAACAAAAGAATGATATTTTATCTACTTCATACTTCATATAGTTTGTGGTATACATGTTTATGAATAATTAATTGAATTGCATATGTCTTATTCAAGAATTTAGTTAATCTACAAGCGTGAAAAGCAGCCAGTTCCAAACACCTGATTCACCCCTCCCTCTCAGTCGTTTGTTTCAACACATATTTCATGATTGGAGTTAACTCATATCTAATGATTAGTCTTCATAATACCCAACCTTACCCAATATGGACCTTGTTGAATCACTCTTTATATGCATGCAAAGCATCTTTATGTATGCCTTAAAGCAAACATATTAGATGTTTAATTATAATATTTGTAAAAGTTGATTCAAGTGTTTGGTTGTGAATGGACTTAGTTATTAAGTGGGTAAATTCAATTTTTTTTAGTGCATTTTTATTATGACTAATGGGACTGAGAAATGTTACATTTTGTATCTATTTTGATAATGTTTGAGTCTATCTAAGCCACACCTAACCCTCATATATGTCATTCTTCATCCATTCTAGCCATCTATTTTACAAAGGTAATTATGGATTGTGTTCCTTATATTTTCATGTTTATATGATGAAATTAAGATAAAAGTTTTAAGTTTTTATCTCTAATACAAATAAAGATGCTAAACATGAACAATAAAAATGACCAAAGCATATCATAGGTTGAAAATAATCCTAGGCTAAAATAGAGCGATGGTGATTTTCTCCAAGGATAAAATAGAGCAATGGTGATTTTCCAAAGGGTTAAAAAAGAACATATTCGAAAGGAAAGGAGGAAAATGCATTTAAGGAACAAGTGGGAAGTAAAGGAATGAATACATGAGAAATTTGAATTCATTTACTCATGCCCATGAACTTCTAATTTTGAATTCGTATGATGTTAGCATCTTGATTCCCTTGGACTAAATATTCTTCCTGAAAACACATTTTATATTTAATGGACTATTGTACTATGTTGCCATTGATTTCAAAGAGTTGAAGACAAGTATTGTCATAGTGATGTGTTTGTATCATTGATGTATTGATTGTTGGATTATGTTGTCATTGATGTAATTGATGTCAAAGAGTTGATGTCAAGTGGTGTCATAATGATGTGGTTATAGTAGCACCCATCAAATATGTCACATCATGGTTGATAGGAAGTACCAAATTAATGAACCTTAAAGTGGTCCCCTTATGGTAAACCGTATGTAAACAAACCCTGTCCAAATGAAGCTAATCTGGACATTGCGAGGGGAAACCAAAAATTGATTAAGGAATAATATAATTACAACCAGTGAATTTGGTGTGTGAGACTATTCTAGATGGATAGTACATGTCACACCATTTATGGTGATATGTGGAACGCCACATGACCCTCATGATTAGAGAGTTATGTCTTTGTGAAGTTGGAGAACCCTCATGATTTATTTAGAACTTCTAGAAGGTCAAATAAGTCAAGAATGTCAAAGAAGTCATTTTTTCTAGAAGCTCCTAGAAGAAGCTAACTAGTCAAAAGGGTGAGACTAGGAGTTAACCATGGGTTAATGCTTGTTGTAATAAGAAAATATTTAAAACAAATTAGTTGCAACTAGGAAGGGAGCCCCACACATGGATAAAGTTGTTGTAAGTGGACAAGTACAATGTCAGGCCTTTAAAAGAATGATGTTGTAAAACTTATGGCCAGAACCCCTAAGGAAGCTAGCTTGAGAGTATAAATAAGAGAGCAAGGGTATCTTATGAGGGGATCTTTGAGCATATTGAATATCGTTTTTGCAGCGGTTCACGGTGTACCATGGGATGCATCTAAAGTTTCACAAGTCTAAGGTAGCAAGGGAGGTTTGACGGTGAAAGTTTCAGAGCTTCAAAAAAAACCCTAGTTTATGAATTGTACGCGGGCTGCAGTGGATCAGATCACATGCATACCCAAGATTTAGTCGAGGAAGACATATGTACACATAGAATACAATAAAGGAGGTTTCTGCTAATAGTGAAAAGGTTTGAAGATTCTGAGTTGATATTTGGTGCCGTCCAGTTTGAAGGTGCCCTAGATCTCAGATTCTATAGAGTTCATATTTTCAGGATATGTATGATTGTTTCTAATGATCAATGCATTCTTTATGGAATGGGTGCATTCCTTTATTAATAATTCTTGTGTGGTTTCTTTAGAGATCCTCGATATGGCGTTGGTTGGTTGGTTGAGTGAGAATAATTCTTATGTATGGTACAATACTGGTATTGTTCTTATAGCTCACACCTTTGAGCTACTTGTACTTAGTTAAGGGAGATGCATGATTATGTATGCATGGAATATATTGGCTGGGTAAAGGACAAAGTTACAAGTGGGATGTACGTTCGAAGGTAGCCAGTGGACAGTACCGTGAGTTGCGTAAGTCAGAAAACCCTAGTTTTGAAGGTGTACTTAGGGTCTAATGAGTGGGAAAAGGGACACATACATATGCATGTTGTAGCAAAGACTAGGTCACGCATGATATGGGAACCAGAGTAAAAGACAAGTCACGATATGTTTTCACATTTGAGGCAGAGCTTTTCTATCATCTATAAGTTGGGTCTCTTGTACTCTGAGGGTTGGATTCCTCTCGGCTTGGAGATTTAGATCCTAAGCTGCATTGTACTGGAGTTGGTGCTCTTTAGTTGGTGATGATAAACCCCGTGGATTAGTCTCTTATAACACACAATACAAAATCTTACATCTATATATATTGTGTTCATTGTGTTCTTTGTGTGATGATGGTTTATTGTTGATGTATGTTGTTGTGATATGTTTACATGCAAGCAACTATTTGTGAATGGAAGCAATGAATAACGAAGGATTGAACTCCATTGCTAACTAAAGTTTCGAAAGAAGTGTAAAAAGAGCCCTCACACACCGATGCACTCCACCCTCTCTCCCTCCTCCTCAAGCAGGGTCAATGCTTCCAACATGAACAATTATACTCCATAATTTAGGATTTATGTAAATGCAAACAATTGGATTTAGAATTTTGTTTTGACTATATAAACCAGTCCCATTCTCATGTGAGGGGATGAATTGGAGAAATGTTAAACACTTTGTGAACAGTAAATTTGTGCTTGTTGTCATATATATATATATATATATATATATATATATATATATATATATATATATATGTTATATATATATATATAGTCCCATTCTCATGTGAGGGGACGAATTGGAGAACTATTAAACATTTTGTGAACAAAATTTGCAGTTTGTTGTCATATATATATATATATATATATATATAAATTGAAAATTCTATTCATTTCATGTTATGAGCAAATTGTAAGTGGTGTAGTTGGGTTTTCCTTTTAAGTGAACCTATTTGTAGTTGGGCCCACTTCAAAGATGTACCCATCTATAATTTATGTACATAATTCATGTTTTTATTTTATTACTTTATAGAACTATGTTTTCTTTATTATATGTTGTAGGTTTTCACACTTAGTTTAAATTGCAACTGTTGGACACACCGATCACACTAAGAGGGGGGGGGGTGTGAATCAGCGTAGGGATCTTTTTCACTTCCTTTCACAAAACTCCTTAGTTAGAAATCATAATTTACTCAACACTTATTACTGTCAATTTATAACTAGTTGTATGTAAACATATGTCAGCAACAAAGATCATCAATAATCCATCACCACAAGGAACACAAAGAACACAAGATGTATGCAAAATTTTATTTTTATTATGGACTATAATCCTTGGGGTTTTAATAGAAACAACTAAATAGAGTATTAACTCCACAAGAGCACCATCTCTGTAATGCAAGACTCATCTTACACAACTCAACACCAACTGAGAAGAGGATTCAATCCTCAAAATATACCAATCTGTCAATAGGTACGCGACCTTTCAGTAGTTCATCACGTATATGTGCACGCCCTAACAATAGTGCAGCCCATGTATGTACGTGATCTGGCTCACAACAACCTGCGTATGCCTCCTTAAGAACTAGGGTTTTTTCTCTCCTTGAAAACTCAGATCTTCTACAACTTCTGTCACATCCACATTTTCCTTTCACTATCCAATCTGTACCATAACCAATAACACCACATCTATGATGTCCAACAACTTACTCATGCCCATACAATATGAATGTTACTTAATCATGTATAAGTAACCAGTATATTATAGCAATCATATCAATACTGAAACATAAGAGTGTTTCTCACTCTATCAATCAACCAACATAAACCATATCACAACAACCATACCAAGAATTCCTTAAGCATTCATCATACCATAATAAAAAGTATTCGTCAAAACAATCATGTAACCATACCAGAACTTATATGGAAGATCTGAGCCCATAGAATGCAGATCTGGAACTTGCTTCAGACTTCAGGAACCCGGCACCAGATCACACTCAATTATCCATGACTTTCTCCAACTGTACGTGCTCTAATTTCCTTCATCTCATGTGTGTATGCATCTTTCCTCATTGCAGCCCGCATATGTACACGCTCTAGATCATTGCAACACGTGTACTCATTTAGAAACTAGGATTTCTGAACTTCCGAAACTTTTTCCGTCAATATCTCAAACTTACAGAAACTTTGATGTGTCCATGAGTACCAACAATGACTCTTTCACCCAGAATGGATCTTCAATATGCTCAAGAAATATGCTTAAACAAGAGACCCTTTCTCTGTTATTTATACTCTCCAAGTAGCTTCCTTTAGAAGCATCCACTTAGCCACTTTGTCCACATATCCACTTTTTCCACTTAGCCACTTTGTCCACATAGCCACCTTTGTCCAACTTTGTCCACTTAGCCACTTTTTTCACATAGCCACTTGTCCATTTAACCCACTTTCCTTATTTTAGGGTTAACCCACTTATAACCACTTTCCATAATTAGTAAGTTCTTCATTAAATTTATTATTTAAATAATTCTTTTGCATCCTCTTTGACTTCATCACTTCACTTTATTATTTAAATAATTTCTTCTTTGTAAACACTTTGACTTCTTTCACCTTCGGGGGCTTCTAGCCAACACATGAGTGTCCTCCAACTTCACAAGCTCATAACTCTCTAACAATGAGGAGTTATGTGACATTCCACATACCACCATAAATGACATGACAAGAACTATTCATCTAGGATAGTTTCATTGACAAATTCACTGATATTTATCTCATTATTCCACAAGTAATCATGGGTTATCTAACCATACTTGTAGGATATTTCAATGACAAAGCATCTTCCTGTGAGGGATTTCACCATAAGGGGACCACTTTGGATTTCATCCATTTGTACTTCCTATCAACCATGTCAAGACAATAATGAGTCATATTTACATCAATCCAATTGGAATAACCCATGACAACACATCACTATGACATTGTCCCTTTGTCATTGATTCCATGCATGACCACATGATCCAACGATTAAGACATTAATGCATCAATCCATCTATGCATCATATATCAATGAAAACACATTGATCCATCTTCATCTATGCATCATATATCAATGAAAACACATTGATCCATATTCATCTATGCATGACATCATCTATCTATGACTCCACTTGACATCAATTCATTGAAAATAATGACAATACATGATCCATCAATCACTACATCAGTATACTATGACAAGACATTGTCCCTTTGACATCAATGACAACATGATCCAACAACAACCTTGTTTATATTTCATCTTTTATGCTATGTTTTCAAGCATTTAGTTTTACAAGACTGTTGTCACTATCTTATTTCTAACTACCAAATTTATTTATTTAAATGATCAAGAGTGCATTTGAATTTAAATTAGAATGAAATGGTTGTCTATCTTATGTCTCACTTTGAGAGAATAAATGGAAACCTTTTTAACCCATAACTAGAGCTAGCCACCAGTTAGACCAAGACACAGTCAGAGTAGTTCTTCTTACTTTTGTTTTTTAGTTTGAAATTTTTACTTTGAGTAGTATAGATTGTTATTCACATAAACACATTACAAACCAATCAATCTCTAAGTTTCTGATTCCATGCATACACCATATGTTTCTCATAAGTTCCAAACGAACCCCAAGTTGATAATTAAATAAAGCCTTAAGATAATTGTCCTTTTTAAACAACATATTTTAGTGTTGTCATTTTTGGCATCGTTGTTGTCAGGTAGATTATATGCTTTTAATTTCCCTACATTTTAATGTCAACCCGGAGCTTGTAAGCTTGCAATATGTATGCACAATATGTGCAGGATCAAATATTAACTAATCATATGTAATTTCAAACCAAATAAATCAAAATCACTAAACTAAACTTATGATTTCAAAAACCAATTCCTTGACATGTCCCAAACAATGACACCAAAATGTTTAGTATTTTAGTGGTGTCCTAAATTTTGAAACATTTTCTACAATCTGAGGTAAGTAAATTTATGAGGTGTCTGCATTATGTGTGCAAAATTATCTCTAGGTTCACAATATTCTTGTGAAAGTAATCTATGTAAACCTAAAACAAATTATTTTATATTTCAGTCAGGGAACTTGTTGCAACTCACCCCCACAACAACCCATTTTTGAAAAAAATGGGTTTCCCCTCTTCTAAAATATTTACAAGGCACTATATTTACACTTCATTGAAAATTTGTTGCCACGAAGACATTTTCCTACCACTTATATGGTCTACGACCATCTTCTCTTTGGGCAATCCAATCAGTCACAACCAAAAAATGGTCCCCTCTACTTCACCAATCTACCCTCCTTCCCAAGATTTCACTGTTTCATACACTTGTTGCAGGCCCCCCAAAACTTATTTTCCTAACCTTCTTGATAAATCCCACTCATGCACCTTTTATCCTAAGTCTAGTCAGGATCGGAAAGACTTGCATACTAATTAAATTTGGATAGAAACCTTTTTGATGAACACATCGGAAAGGGCTCTTTCGGATTCATCTTCATAAAAATGTTTTCCCTCATGAAAAATTGAGACTCTGATCCTCACACTTCGATAAAAAAGGTGTACAGAGTTCCCTTCACATCCCACATGGTGGAAAAAATATGGAAAGAGACACAAACAACATGTACTTAACACCACCATGTCGATGCGTCTAGTTTGATCATGACCTTGTAATGTGGTGCATTAGGATTGGTCATCCCATTGTTTTCAGACCTTTGTGCTACTTACTTTCCTTCATATATTTGAAACAAAATATGCCCTAGGGTATCAAAGGAATATTCCTTCTATACCATCTCTATCGGAGTGCCAAAGTTCTCTCAACTTGGTGGACTCCGAAACATAAAGTCCAACGTCGTCACACAAATCCATTTTAATCATCTATGGTCGACACATGAATCCAGGAAAAGGGAATATTCCCTCGATACCCTACCATCAGAGTCTTCTTAAAATCACATACTATTAACCTCTGACGCAATGACTCTAATGTGTCCCACTTTTCCCCAAACATCGCTCCTGCCACCTCATCACATGAATTCATGTGAAAGGGAATACACCTTTTATACCCATCCTATCAGAGAACTAATTGATCCATGATCTCTCCCACTCTGAACTCATGGATCTGATAGATTTATTTTCAAGTATAGGCCACTCGACGACTCTGATACGCAGATTTGGATGATATACACTCTTAATTCACATTAATGACAGAGATTGTGGTCGGATTTTAAAACTTTCCTCATACACATGTGATTCATTACACATTTAGTGGGGATTTGATACATATTAATTGGAACTTAACCCCCATTCTCGATTTTCATTTGTTCTGTGATATTCTCAGACCATTTTCGTAGCTTAATTGCAGGTATCACATATTCTTAGTAAATGGTTTTTCTCATTTCGATTGTCATATTAATTTCCTTGGATTAGTTTTAATTTTGAATTGGTGATATAGGATTTGGCTGACAACTTATCATGGCAAGCCAAAATACTAGGAGGCCTAAAGGATCTGTCTATTTCTAGTTAGATTCTGCACCTAAAACATCTTACCTCCAAGAAGAGGTCCTAGTGACAGACACCACCCATCACACGGGTGAATACCACAGTCTGAAATACGACGAAATCTACAGGATGTTAAACACTGGATATTTTTTGCCAGAAGACATGAACATAGAGGTATACCAGAATATCCAAAATAGTGGCATCCATCTAATTGTTTCCCTACCTACAATTTTTCCCTAAAATGGGGTAGCGCAATGGTGTTTCAAATAGTTTGACCCGAACACCGCTACTATCATGACCAAACAAGGGAAGCAAATAACATCACTGAGATCCAAAGACATTAGCCCAAGGTACCACTTACCTATTCCCACATGTGCTCTCAATGAGCCGTTCTTGAAAGTTTTTTCTCATGGTAACAAAGGGAAAACTAAGTTGATGAAACATTTGTGAGTGGATGAAGATGAGACACTTAAATAGGGACACAAACTGGTCCCCACCCATAGACTCAAAGCACCTTACAAAGTGTTAGTTTCTATGTTGTGTCAGTTGTATGGTGAGGAGAAAAGAACACATTTTCATATGGGTTGGCTTCCACTAGCCCATATTGTCGTGAAAAATGGACAAGTTTTCAAATGGGATGACATCCTGGCTTTCAACATCTATCTCCACATGAAAAAAATTATAGGTATGAGAAATCCATGTTTTTATACGTCAGCCTACTTAATCGATGCCATTTGTTCTTCGGTACAGTTTCTTGACCTTGGATGGAACTGGAACCGAAACCAAACCCCTATACATGTGTACTTCTTTGAGTTCTAGAGTATAAGTTACAAAAGATACTTTTATGAAATCTGTAACCTTTTCCTCTCCCTTCTGCATATTGTACGTTTCAGGTTCCCAAGACACATGATTTCAATTGAAGCTAGGAATGGGATGAAGGGAATAACTAATTGGTACTTTTAAAAATATTACTCACAGATTAGGGTATATGGCACCATTGGTGTAACATCCCCAGCTACCTACTGGGCCATGCCACTTAAAATTTCCTCTCTCTGATACTGATTTAATTCATAAAAATGCTCTGCAATTGCACATATTTATACCAAATAATAACAGAGAAGTACATGCAGTTCACACATGAGAAACCCATGAAAATAATTACATAAATAAAATACAACACAAAAATTTAACACAAATTGATATTTATCTTTATAAAAATAACACCAATTTCATGCATACCTTCCATGCTCCTCCCAGCCTTAGACACGTTGCTAATGAACTTTCAGTAATAGTCACCCCTGAGCTGGGGCTCAATCTCTACCTAGGTAAGGGAATCTAACTCGGACTAAGATCTCTTGAACATCAAAATCTCAGACTCACATGCCAAATCAAACTAACAACCTACAATCCCTCATTCCCCACATGCATGTCCCACCCCAGGAAGTGTTCCCCTTCTCTTCTCAACAATATCTCGACTACTACACTTCCCTTCTGAGACTTCAACAACAGACCGAACATGAAGTCTTTGAGCATGTATCTTCATTTTGGAACCTTGGGAAAATCAATTCCTAGTAATTCTCTCAGCTAGAGAGAATTCTCACAGGTGTGGAAACCTGCCTCTTCAATACTACGGGCCTAACAACTCACTTCTTCAATCCATCTCCCAATCTAACCAGGTACAAATATAAGTTTCAGTTACATTCTAGTACAACACGATACGAATCACCGCTACGTGAGTGAAGGCATGATCATGATAGAATCATCATGGAAATGAACTAATTCCAAACTATATGTATGCATGTTCCCAACTTGACACTTGTCATGTTGGGAACTACCTTGAGCCCACTTTACCACTACTT
>SNQJ01S0088061.1:1425-17135 GCA_010110895.2 Picea sitchensis | reverse complement strand
GGGGACCTAAGCCCTCCTGAAACGTGTTTCATCTTTGCCTCATTTTTCATGTTTCCTCGATTTTTGTGTCCATTGTTGGGCGGTTTTTGGCACATGGTTTTTACTAATGGTTTTCTATTCCCGGTTAAGGAATTATGGTTGTTGACTAATCCAAGTCATTGGGTTAGGGTTTTGGATGTTGTTGGATCCTATATGTATCTTGTATTGGAAACAATGTATCACTATGAATGAATATAGAATATGTTGTTTTCCTAGTTTAGGTTTCCAGGAGAAAAATCTCTATGTAATGTTTGTATGTGCCATTGTATATTTTCTGTTATTTTACTAAAAATTTGTTTGCAATAAATATTGTACAAGGTTAAAATCTACATTGTTGATGATGTATATTTCACTATGCAAGTCTTTGGTCCAAGTGGTTGTGAGAAAAAAAAACACCGTTTAATTTCAAAACTACACCTCATATTGTTTCAAAGATGCAAACTTAAACCTTTTCACTATTTATAACAAGAAAAGGTGCCAAACATTGGGAAAATTCTACAATATCCTCTATTTCTCTCTTGATCAATGTAATGTCAAATATACATGGATATATTTAAGTGAAAGAATTGAAAATATATCAAAATAAAACTTCTTTAGATTGCAATATGGAATTCATGAATTCTTGTCAGATAAGTGCCATAGATATAATGATAGATTTCATGGAAGAGTGTTACATATGTGAAAATAAAGATATATTATGTGAAGGAAACCAACCAATAAAAAGTTCATATAGATATGTTTCAATTGTAGGAGAAGACACAATTTTATTTCCACATTTCACTCTCGTAGATAAGAAAAAATTTCAAATTCAAAATATACTAAGGAATTTTTTTGTTGTATGATAATGTTTATCGGACATGTATATGTGTCTAATTGAAGTTCTTGAATATGTAATTATGATATGGATGAGTCATTATATAAGTTTTCATTTATATTGGGACTTTCTAGGTGGAAAAATTGAATTAATTGGCTTGCAAGGCCCATTTTAGTGGTAGGTATCAATTTGGAAATTTGGGGTCCAGAACCTTCCTATGTAATTTTGAGACATTAAATGTAACCTTTTGCGGTAAAAATTTTGTGATCATAGCTTCCAACCCCTCAACAATATTCTACACTCTGGTACCTTTCAAACAATGTGAAAATCACCTCAATCTGAGCTCATGTGTGAAAGTTATGCCTCTCAGAAGTTTACCTACCTTGTTGACCACCATGGTACAAGTGGATGTCACGTCATCCCCCCATAACTCACACATGTCGGAATAGAAATGTGTGTAATTTCAAAAATGTTATAGAAGGTCTAAAACCTTATCACTAATTGAGGGTTGAGGATACAAAAAGCCTAACCTTAGATGGCTATCGGGCTATTTTAAATATCAACTTCTAGGAAGAGAGGGGGTTCCATTATTTATCATTGTACGCGTTCCATAGTTAAGTAGATCATCTAGGAGTGAGATTTGAGAAAATAAAATATGAGGAAGCAGATTCAAAAGTATCCATTCAGTCCATAATGAACAAAGTTACCAACTTAATGAGAACTGTGACCTCAAAACGAGAACTCTGGCCCAAAAAACCCATATTTTTGCATAAAAACCATGAAAATCAACCCCCAAATCAAAAAGTGGTGCTACCGGTAGCACCATTTTTTCAAATGGGGTCACAATTACAACATTATTCAAGCATGACGTTCAAAACTCACACAATGGCTCAGAAAAACCTTAAAATCGACACCTAAATAAAAAAAATGATGTACATAAAGCAAAATGTTTTTTTTTAAAATGTTAAAATTATAGATAATTTGAATTTGTTTGAAATCGTATTTTTAGAAATTGGTACTATTAAAACCAAAACCTAAAAATCAACCATCAAATTGAAAAGTACTACTACCAGTAGCACCCTTTCTAAAATTAGGGCATTAAAATGACACGTTTGTTTAAAGTGGTAAAAGACATCATCATTACTATAAACAAAATCATAAAATCAACCCTTAAATGTTTACTTTTTAATTCTTAGTTTATCACTTCAAACACAAGATAATACATAATTGCATAAAAACAATAGATTTAAAAATATATATTCAAAACCCAAATTTAAAAAAACAAAAACATTAAAAACATTGAGGAAAAAAAACTAAAAAACATTAAAAATTAAAGGAAACTCCAAAAAACAATTGTATATATATGTATATATATATATGATCATAGAACTATATGATAGAAACCCCAAAGTACTAAAAGTAGAGTTAAAATTAAATTATTTAAAACAAATATATATGTATATGTATATATGTATGTATATATATATATATATATGTATATATGTATATATGCTCGTATATGCCTATATTTGTTTTTGAATAATGTTTATTTTTGAGGTTATATATATATATATATATATATATATATATATATATATAACAATTAAAATAGAAAATTTCATTAAGGAATTAAAAAATGATATATATATTTATATATATAGATAGATGAATATATTTATTCTCGGTTGTATTTTTTTTTTAAATGGGTGTATTTTAGTTTTTTTAATATAAATTTTATTATTTTTAGTTGTAATTTTAGTATTTTTTGAAGGGTTTTATTTTTGTGCCTAAATATTGATGGTACAGGTTTGTGTTTGGTCTTTTATACATATATTTAGAATTATTTTGTTTTAGCATTTTAGAATTGTTTTACCATAAATTTGTTTCTTTATTTTTTTAATTTTTTCTCATTTTCTCTTAATTTTTTATATATATTTTAAATTTTTTGGTTTATTTTAAATTTTTTGGTTTTTATTTTGGGTTTTAAAATTTTTCTTTAATTTTTTTTATCTAGAATTTTCTTTTAATTTTTTTTTTTTTAATTTTAATTTTTTGTTTTAATTTATAAAAAAAAATGAATTATATTTTAACTAAATATTGAAAAATATTATTTAATTATACTTGTTTTTGTGTATTGAAGTAAGGTAAAAATTATTTAAAAGCTTGATATTTTTGCTATATTTAAAAAGTATGGGACCATAAATTAATTAAGGGCCTTATAATTTTATGATGTTGGGTATGTGTTATAGTCTTTGCATGATTAACTCTAGTGTCTACTATGTTAGATAGAGGAGCGGGAGTTTGGGGGCGTCCACGAGATTGTTTACTTATAGAAATGTGTAGTATTTTCTAGATTTTCATGTCACCTATGAGATTTTTTGTGTCCATTGTTGGTGAGTTTTTAAATACATGGTTTTTACTTGATAGTTTTCTATTATTCCAGTTAAGGAATTATATTTGTTGACTAATCGAGTCATTGGGCTAAGGTTTTGGATATGTTGGCTCCTATGTATATTGTATTGTAATGATGTAGCACTATAAATGCATATAGACTGAAATTTCTTTTCCCAGTTTGAGTTTCGAGGGGAAAATCTACGTGTAATGTGTGTGTATTTTTTCATTGTATCTTTTTTGTTCTTTTATTGTAGATATATGCACGTGGTAAAAATAATATCTAATCAACCGGAATGTGGAGTATTCTGATAGGAAGTTATATGGTGATATTTTTAGGAGTTAAAAAATATCGTGCAATTCGAAAATGGAGATCGAAGTTTAATGGGAAAAGTTTTTGAGCTATGGAAGCTCCAAGATGGAAGATTTGTTGATGGAAAGAGATAAGTGGATTGGTGGTGGATCAAGTCTTGCACCTCTGATTACATAGGTAGATGAATGGAAAAAGTTGGATGAGAAGGAAAAGAGACACAATATAATTCTGTCTCTCAGATTCAGTATTATTAGATGTGTTAGGGGAAGCTGACCAAAGTATTTATGGGATAAGTTGGGTAAGTTGTATCATTGTAAGTCCCTAGTAAATAAACGTTTTTTTGAGAAAGAAGTTGTATAACCTCAATATGAGAGGTGGAGACTCAGTGGAAGATCATTAGAACACCTTCAATATTGTGAAAAGTCAATTAGTATTTGTTGATTAAAATTTCAACGAAGATAAGTGTATGGAGTTCTGGTACTCTTACCAGACTCATGGGATAGTCAGTTTGTATACATAGGTAGTAATACAACTACTTTGAATTTTGATGATGGTCTCATCTTTGTTGTGGGAGGAGATGAGAGATGGAAGAATATGAAAGGACTGAGCACAAATGCATTATTTGCAAGAGGACACTCAGGGAAAGAAATAGTTCTAAGTCCCTCTCAAGTGGTATATATAAGTCTAAGGGAAGATCTGAGTCTCCCAAAATTTTTGTAAAGATATGATGGATATGTGGAAAAGAATGGCACTACAAAGTAGTGTAGATCCAAAGTTGAGGAAAAAAAGGTGTCTAAAGAATCTCCTTCTATAGAAGAAAAGAACCTCCAAGGAAGAAGGAGAATGTGTACTTGGGTTCTTCAAGCACATATGTATATCATAAGGCATGGTTGGACTCAGTGAATCCTTTCATATGACTCCCCACAGGGTGGTTACTGTGAATATGAAAGGTATTATGGAGGTAATGTTTTTCCTAGATGATGACTCGAACCTTGAGGATCATAGGTCAATGAAACATCAAGTTGAGGCTCATATATGCAGAGTTAGAACACAACCTAGTGTTCTACACATCCAGTTGGCCATAAATTTCATTTTGTAATAAAATGGGCGATCTTGAGGCCAAAAACAATATTTGAAAAGGAAACTTGTAGGATGGTTCGAGGAGCAATGTATTGGTGTTTCTTTGAGAAGGGGATTTTGGTTTGGAAATCTATATAAAATGCAAGGAAGCACTTGTATGTGGTGATGGATGTAATAGTTACATCATTCATGATATTGGTGTTGAAGAATAAATAACTCCTCGGTCTCTAAGAAAGGTTATGATGTGGAATCAAAGGCTGGGGTTTGTGGAGAGAAGGGTCTTTGGCTTCTTACATGAGAGCCAAAGGTATGGTTGAAGATATTTATGTAAGCACTCTATCTGGATTTTGATTTACATGAACATTGTGTATATGGGAATATGAATCGGGTAAGATTCATGTCTGGTGAAACGATGGAAGAAGCAATTTTATAGTGGATTGGTGATGTGTTTGGACCTGCATCGGTTCCATCATATGGAAAATTTGTGTGTTATGTCTCATTTATAGATGATTCTCAAGGAATACTTGGATATATTTCTCGGGGAAGAAATCAGAGGCTTTAGCAAGGTTCCCAAGAGTTAAAGGCTATTGTTGAGAATCAAACGGAGAAAATAATTAAGATGTTTAGGACACATAATGGTAGGAGGTTAGGAAGGAATTTGAAGAATTATGTAATAAGTACGGTATAGCAAGGAAGAGACTACTCCATACACACCTCGTGAGGAGATGGAGTTGTAGAAGGGATGAACATGACACTGATGAAAAAACAAGGTGCATGCTTGATGGTGTCGAGATTCTGCGGAAGAATTATGGGAAGAGGCCGATTAGGGTACTACATGTGCGTGGTGTAAATCACCCTCATCAGCGTTAGATGACAAAAGGAATCCATGAGAGGTATGGACTAGTAAGAAACCTTCTCTCCACACATCTCAATGGGCTGGTTGTGAGACCTATGTTCATGTTCCAAAGAAAAATGAGTAAGCTAGATAAGAAGGGATGAAAGTGTATCTTTATTGGGTATAAAGATGGTCTGAGTTATAATCTTTGGAACCCATAAAATAAGAAGGTTGTATAGAAGGGTGGTATTTAGAGGAAATGAAGGATGTTGTTAAATATGAAGTCCTGCCAAGTAAGGAAGAAACAAAGAAAATAGATTTTGATTTAAAGGGTGATGAATGGAGACTCTAAGAAGAACAAGAATAAGAAGAAGAGATCCTCATACTCCATTATTGAGGAGATGGGTTTGAGAAAGAAGGCTAACGAAAAGAATGTATACTCCATCTAACTTCCATTCAAATTTCTCTTTGTCTATTCCTGATGATGATCCTAAAGCCAGGAGGAAGTGGATTAGGAAGGGATGGAAAGATCTGGAAAGATTCCATGGATGAAGAAATGGAAGCCTTGGATAAGAATAGAGGCTTGGATCTAGTGGGCTGGGAAGAAATCTCATTGAAACAAATGGGTATTTAAAAGAACTTGAATCTTTTGAGAAGGAAAGTGGAGAAAACAAAAGATGAGTTAGTAGCAAAGGGTTATTCCAGGTTGAGGGTGATTTGGTGAGATTTTTTCTCATGTTTCCAAGTTAACTTCTATAAGATTTATGTTAATTGTTGATGTTGCATTTGATTTTGAAGTAGAACAAATTAATGTGAATACAAAATTCCTACACGGGGATGCGGAAGAAGGAAATCTATATGAAGTAGCCAAAGGGATTTGCTATGAAGGGAAAGGAGGAGCTGATATACAAGATGAAAAAGTCCTTGTATGGTTTAAAACAATCACCAAAGGGCGTGGAGTATAAAAATTTGATACTTATATCTTTGGGACTTAAGCTTTACAAGAAGCAAGAGGATCATTATTATTGTATTTTAAATTAATTTGTTATCATTTATTTATTTGGTCTTATATAATGTGGATGACATGTTGTTGATAGGAAAAAACAAGAAGATTATCAAGATTTCAAAACTTCAGTTGTCCTCTAAATTTGACATGAAGGATCGCCAATGCTTCCAAGTTCATTTTGGGCATGGAAATTAAAAAGAGATTGAAAAGGAAGGCTACAGTTAAATCAGAGAAAAATATGTTGAGATGATATTAGAGAGGTTTAATATCTGGGGAATGTAAACTAGTCGAGGTCCCTATTCTTGTTGGTGTAGAGTTATATGCATATTGGTGTCCCAAAGACATAGGAATAGGAGGAGGAGATGTCTCTTGTTGTTTTCATATCACGAGTGAAGTCGGTAGTTTGATGTATGCAACGGTATGTACTGGTGGACATTACACATGTAGTGGGAGTTTTTGAGCAAGTATGTCCAAAACCATGGAAGGAGCAGTGGACAACAATAAAAGGGTTTTCAGTTGTTGTGGCACTTCTAGCTATGGTTAGCCAATACCAAGGAAGAGGAGGATTGGATGGAGCATTGGACATACATGTGGCTGTGTGGATGCAGAATGGGTTAGAGATTTGGATCGTGGGATATATACAAGCATGTATGTGTTTAACCTATTTGGAGGAGATGAGTTGTATAGAGCAAAAGAGCGAGGCTATAGTGGCACTTTCGGCTAAAAGATGAATACATGGAAACCCTCATGCATGAAAGTAAGGAAATAGTATGGTTACAAATATTGTGTTTAAGTATTGGGTTGTACAACAAACTATAAGAATGAATTGTGATAATTAAAAGTGAAATTTTTTATGGAGAAGAAATGCGACTTATCATTCAAAGACAAAACATATTGATATTCAATATCACTTTATTGAGAACATGGTTGAAGAAAATAAAAGTGTTGTTGATGAGGTGGACACTTTGAAGAATTATGCAAATTCATTAACAAAATCAATGAGAACTGAGAAGTTATCTTGGTAGGAAGGATCAATGGGCATTGCTACCTAGATTGTTGACTATGCAACCCTATAACCTTGTATGCAAAGAAAAAAAAATTGGGAGAGTTTTGGGTTTGTGTTATAGTCTTTGCATGACTAGATCTAGTGTTTTTCTACTACGTTGAAGCAAAGGGAGATATCCACCCATCTTGTTGGGGTTTAAGGGGAAGTGCCCAGAGAATTTTTGCCCTAGGGGAAATGTGTCATATTTTTTGCCTCATTTTTCTTGTCACCTCGATTTTTGTGTCCATTGTTGGAGGTTTTCGACACATGTTTTTTTTCAATGATTTTTATATTTCCGGTTAAGGAATTACAGTTGTTTACTAATCTAAATCACTGGGTTGGGTTTTTGGATGTTGTTGGCTCGTATATGTATATTGTATTGTAAACAATGTAGCACTATATAGACAGGTATAGAATATGTTGGTTTTCCCTAGTTTGGGTTTCAGGAAAAATATGTGTAATGTGTGTATTTTCCATTGTATCTTTTATGTTCTTTTTATTGAAAATATGTTTACAATAAAATATTGGCCTAAGGAAGTAAAATCTACATAAAAATTAAAATTCTTAATTTAAAATAAATAAATGGTGTACAACATTTTAACATTGTATGAAACATGAAAACATGATTAAAAAACCATTGAACAAAAAAAAAATGAAAATAGATGAAAACACATTGTTGAGGAAAAAAAATGAACAATTTGAAAAAAGATGAAAATACAAGAATTTTTAAAAAGTGGAAACATTTGTATCAGAAAATTTAATATATTAAAAAAACACCTAAAAAGAAGGGGGTGCTACCATTAGCACCATTTTAAAAAAAGGGATAAAAACAATGACCCCAAAAAATGTAGAGTTTTTTTTAAGTTGGTAACTATGTTAATGTCATAGGAAACTATGTAGTGAGTGTCCCTTTCTTTGTATTTGAATATCGTAATTGAAGAAAAGAGAGTAGCACACTTGCCTCAGCTTCTATTTGGTTTTTCTCTTGTTTTGTTTTTCCCAAGACACATCTTGTCTTGATTGTGAGGATGGTGTGTTCATTGAATTTTTTTCTTTCATTTTCACATTTCAATTATTTTCAAAAACATTATAACCAATAAGGTAGTAATAATTGATTCAGAATCTAAAGAAATAAATTGCAAAACATAATATTTCAGTATATTACAAGATATGATGTAATGAAATGTTCTGAGTGGAATATCCATGGTAGTTTACAGATGAAATTATATCATTGAGGTTATAAGATACACAATTTATTTGAATATTCCCCAAAGACTTTGTGGTTAGAATAGGGTAGTGAAGATGAATTGTCGATTCTCTTTATGTATATAACATAATCATGACCATTGGATTATATAATTCATTGGATCAATTCTAACAGAGTTTAGAATGCTCTGTTATTCCTATTCAGTTACTTCAACACTCAAAAGTAAGCTCTTGTCTCCATGAGACCTTCACCATGACCATGTGCTAAAGCTTTATTCATTGTCTCTTTATCTCTAATATATTTATCCTTTGCATTTCCATATGACCTTGCGTCATAACCATGAACTTAACATTATCAAGGATTTATCCTTCCGTGAGCTATCAAAATACTTCCTAGATTTCAAAACCCATCGTTGATCGTCGTTGAAATGACGATACAGATCTATCATCAGAGTGCTACAGCTTCAATTCCTCACCATCAATTTTCTCCTCATCGGATGGTATATCTCTCTCTTGGTCGTGTCTCGATGGACAATTTAGATTCAACACCCACGTTCCTTTTTTTAGATTTCTATTGTCAGACTCTTGCAAGATACTACACTCTAAAACGCTTGCTCTAATAGTATTCATTGTCCTTCTCAGACTTCGAAATCGTATAAATTTCTCCACCATCGATCTTACAAGATCAATGGTTACCATCATTGTCCTCTTTTTCACTCCACCAAGCCTTTCCCATGGGACTTACATGTGGATTCCATGTGTCCCTGGCTTACTTTTCCACATGTCACTTGCTTACTCATCCACATCACTACAACATGTCCACTTTCCATTGGCTAATGTCATGTGAGCACTTGTCAGCTGCCATGTGTCACTCTGGTGACCTACCATGTGTCTCTTCTTGAGACATTGAGCTATCTGAATCTGAATAAACCCTAGTCTTCTATCGATACGACTCTATCGTAATTCCTCTTGTTGTAGGAATCCAATGGACTTGCTCTGATATTCAATAGAAAGTACCCATGTGTCTCTCTCTTAGCATCGATCTAGATCACTCCAAATTCTCCTGGGTCGTTGGCTGCCCTCCTTCATCAGATTCATTTTTTATGGCATATTCTTGTAACCTTGAAGTCTTTAATATAACAATCACTCAAACTCCACCACGCATATCCTTCTAGACCATGGGTCTCTGTGTCCCCTCAATCTATGTCGTCGATCTATATGAATCATCTAAAACCAATCAAAATCGTTGGTCGGATCTCCCTTTGTGGAATAATTTTCAAACTTACTCTCTGAAACACAAACTCTAAAGAGTATTTCCACTATCATTTTGGACTCCGAAATCAAGGTTTCTCCTGGACTTCAATCATCTTCTTCCACCGATATACACCATTGATCAGACTTTTTAGTTTCTCAGGATCTAACTCTCTTTGATTCATGGACTCTAAATTAAGGGTTTTTCTTGGTCATTGATCAGGACAGATATAGATCCAATATCTAGTCACAACCATTGAATCTTAACATAGGAATGAAAATTTTGGGCATAATAATTTATGGTCATGATCGACTATCGATCTCAATCGGACGACTATTATTCTCCTCTCTTGAAAAGGGTTTCTTCCTCTGGTTTCGTGACCCGACTACGCACAGAGATTGTGTAACATCCCCAACCACCAAAAGGTCAGGCGGTGCCACTACTCAGATCTAACCTAGCTATGATACCAAATTGTAACATCCCGGACCATCCAACGGGTCGAGTAACACTACCACGCAAAACATTCATATAAATATATAACATGATTTTTAATGGAAATAAAACACATAACACAGAGTTACTGCCACCATACAGATTCAAATCTAAGCAGACAATAATTCATATAAGCAACAGATACATGATAACGTTCAAGCATCTTTGGAGCATGCATAATATAAAATTAACGCATAAATGATACTTATCTTTCAATTGGAATAACACCACCAACTATGCATACCTTCCATGAACCTCCATCCATAGACCACATCGCTCATCATGCTCAGCGGTGGGTCACTGATATGGGACTAATATCCACCCAGGGTAAAGGAAATCCTAAGATAGGCTGAGGTTACAAACTGCACAGTGAAACCAAAGAATTATCTCAGGACTCTTCACCCACCCACTACTCGCAGAATCTCATTCCCCACATGCGTGTTCCGCAAGACATACACCTTCACTATCAAAGAATCCATCGGCTGCTTCACCTCCCTCTCAGGGTCTCAACAACAGGACATATCATGAATTCTCAAAGCTCTGTGGTTGAGGGTGTGGACTCTCTTTGGGAGAAAACGAATTCTAACAAACTCTCTCACCTGGAGAGATGATCATAGGCCTAACAACCTACCTCTTCGACCATGTGCCTGACAACACAGCTGCTTCAAGCCAGTTTCAACTAAATTCCCACAAGGTGGGGATAACAACAACAACAATAGAAATTCGGCTAACTCATGGGTGACATTAGCAATAGAAATTAGATGTGGACATCCAAAAATGGAAACATTCCACACTAAGACACAGCAAGGCTCAGTAAAAATCAACCAACGGAAGCAAGCCACACTCAGTCAAAGAAATTCATGGGCTGCAACAACCAACAATTATGATACAACACAACTCATGCATTTTAGGTGCTCAAACTTTACATGAGACACGACTCAGTCCATGGGTTATCATTGGGTTTAGACAGAGGATGGAAGAATGGATAGCGAAAAATATTCTCGTGAGGGTTCCCTTCACTGTGCACGGGTATGCATAGGAAAACACAAAGGCAAAATGGTTGAGATGCCCCGAAACCCAGCGAACTCAGGTGGAGGATGAAATAATGAGAGAGCGAACCCCCAACATGGTTCAATTATTCATATTTAACTGCATGAGCCCAGGTCGACACTTCTCTTCCTGGAGCTGCATGCACTCCATTTTCATACGTTCCTTTCAGGAACTTGGGACGGCCTCATCAATTTCCACTTTAGCTTTTAGGAATTAATAATAAATTATTATTCCCTTTAGAGGTAAGACCCATGAAAAGCAACCTTAGGCCCACACTTAGCCTCCTCCCTTACCAACCTTGTGGAAGCGCTTTAGTCCCCCATCCTCTTTCTTCATGGTCGGTCTGGATGCGGTGATAATTTTATGTTTTATTAATGATCATAATTACACATGTAAAACCTTGTCCTGGCGGCACAAAGCCTAGGCTCTCCAGGCTAATATTTATGATCCAGCGGCATCGTGGTGGTTCATAATACCGCAGGCATGTTTACAATTTATAATATAACTAGGCTCATCCTTGGGGATATTAAAATCCCATCCCCTTTTTTTGCACTGTCCTCGGTGCAACGTTTACAAAGCATCAACAAAGGTTCCAGAATCTTCAAAGATGCGATTATTATGCCCACATAGCATCTTCGTGCTCCCATGTTGCATATTCAGGATTGTAGTAGGTCCACTAGAATTTTACAATTTCTATGGATCGATTCTAGAGTTATTTAATTTTCCGGTCCAAAATCCTTACCGTATGCACTTGGAAAGCACGTTCTTGCTCCACCTAAATCAAATCCCAATCAATGGCTGGTTTAGCATCGGAATATATTTCTTTAATAATAAAACATGGAAACATTATGTACAGTCATGGATGCAGGTAATACAAGCATATATGCAATGTATATATGCTATACAAAGAAATTCTAATAACATTATAGCTTGTATACAAGATACACAACATACAATAAATAAGAATAATACTTATCTTTTGATTGATAAGACCTACCACATCAACATGGTCCAGACCAAGGTACCAAACCTCAACAACACTCAACCAACGGTCTCTTATTCCCCACAGATATCCCACCCCAGGTGTACACTTTCATTGTCACATAGTCCATCGGCTACTACCTCTCTCTTTCCTTGGGCTTCAGCAACAGGCCAGCTCAGTAAGTCTCACGCTTACCATGAAATCAAAGGAGTTCCAACTGCCCAAATTCTAATAACATTATAACTTGTATACAAGATACACAACATACAATAAATAGAGAATAATACTTATCTTTTGATTGATAAGACTTCCATATCAACATGGTCTAGACCAAGGTACCAAACCTCAACAACACTCCAACCAACGGTCTCTTATTCCCCACATGACTGTCCCACCCCAGGAGTGTACACCTTCACTGTCACATAGTCCATCGGCTACTACACCTCTCTTTCCTTGGGCTTCAGCAACAGGCCAGCTCAGTAAGTCTCACAACACCATGGCTCAAGGAGTTCCAACTGCCCTCAGAGGTCTCCAATCAACATCTTCTCGAGCTACTCTTTGTAGTGAACATTATAACTTTAATCAACATCATCTCATCTTCATCACCCATATGCATTTATCATGAGAAAACATAAAAGAATTCATTTTAGGAACTCCAACTAGTTCAGAAGGGAATTCAAATTTTTCCCCAAAACATGAAATTCTATTTCATAATTCATCTTGGTTATTGCCATATATGAATGCAACTTTCCTTGTGGTTTTCCACAAGCACCAAACTGCATACCATTTTCATGCAAGTCTTCATCTTGCATACTGCCAACAATTGTCAGTATTTCTTGTACATAATAATTCAATTGCAATATGTACAAAATCTTATGCAGTGATCTTAGAATTGTCTGCATCTAGCAATTCAATCATAATTACCAAAAAATTAAAAATAGAATGAATCTTCATTCTATGCATATGAATGTTCATAGTAATATCTATAAGTTCACTACTTTTTTTTTTTGAACAAGAAAATTTCTTGTAGACAATGCTCATGTGACTACTTGACTTGCAAGTTTACTATTGATATGTCTAACACCTCCTTGAAATGTCCTCAACTTCATGAGTTAACAACATTTCAACTGTTAGTAACAATTATTTCCATGCAATAATATATATGCATGTACTTACAAAACATATTCAACCATTGCATTTAGTATACAATTCTATCACTCACTATGCATGAGTGCAATTCTCAATGCATTCTTATTCAGTGCACCTTGTATTTAATTACATAATGCCCTTTATCTCAGTCGTGTATCTCACCATCCATAAGTTGTAATTCGAACCAATGTGTTGACACATTCTCCACACACTTCCTATTGTCTTCCCAATTAATTGGATGCCTTCCTTTTCGACCTGAACACTACACCAAGAATATAATTATGTGGTGTTCATTAGTGTTAGAAAAAAGGTTGCAGCCCAAGTTTTATTTAAAGGTAGGAAGATTTTAGTACCTGTGTGGCTCATAACCTTTCCATATCCATCCCTTGCCATATCCAACCATGTCCTAGTCTCATACATGACTATCTTATTGGCATTCATTCCTATAACAAGTTCTTATCTTTTAATTCTTTGGTTATTACACCATAACCAAATTAACATGGCATTCTAATATGTCAGTGTGTGCATTTAGAAGCTAAAAATATTTGAATTAATATAGACCTCCAGCCTTTACCACATCCAGTGGTAAGAATTCAATAATATAATCATGTGATTTTATAAAATAACTCTGGCTGAGGAAATTCTTACCTAAATTTCCTTTCAACAATTATGCAAAAAAGAGTAATAAAAACTCATACCTGCATGCTTGCCATTAATAAATTTTATACTACATGAATGTATGATGGCAGTAGAAGATTTCATGCTTCTTTTATCAAACTTATAACCAACACTTCATCTCTTTGTTTCTTCCCTCCTTATGCAACAACATCACCAACAACACTTGCAAACATGCAATCATTCTTTCCTCTAGTTGACCCAGCAAGTCATAATATACTCACTGCCACAGAAATTGCAGCAGCTTCTTTCCCATGTGCAACTTTTCCTTGTTGAACCTAGAAGTCTTAAATTCTTCCTAGATTCCTAAATATTCTTGTGCTCTGACTATGATCATTGTGCATGACTATTTCTACCCTGAGCACTTTCGACGCAGTGCCCCTATCTCAGCGGGGTTTGCTGACCTCCCGGTCAAAGGATATTTCAATCTTCTGAGTTGAATTGACTCTTTGGGCTTGTTATTGAACCCAAAACAATTATACACACCTCCCCTTTCCTTCTATGTGCAGGACCTGACAGACCCGCAGGCTATTCCTGCGCCCTTCTAAAACTCCAAGTTTCAGGCGCTAGCCCCTTTTTCATTATCCCTTTCCTTCATATGAGCCTGGGTTATGACCTCATGGAAAACTGTGATTGCAGGCATGGGCAAGAGTGGTTTTAGGCCAAGCCGCTTTTCACCCCGCAATTCACCTTTAACTGGCACACATCATTTTGTTAAAACCGTGGTATAAATTGTGGCCCGCTCTCAAATTTTTAACATCTGAGCAAGTTTTGGACCCTCAATCCATCTCGTCCATCGATATCCATCCCTTGGCGATGATACACGATCAACGACTTCTATATATCCTCCCTTTTCTATCTTCTTTCCTCCTTCCACACGCGATCCCATATCTACAGGATCTGTCGACACGTAGCTCCCTTCCAAATCAACGGCTACATTTGATTCCAAATCTCTGACCCTCAGGAGTTTCACGTATCCACACACACAAATCTCTGGAGTAAATTTCCTCAAAGTGACATATCTTCTTCCACACGTCCTCTCCAAATCAACGACCTTGATTCTCTTCGAAACTTTGGCTCTTTCCGACCAATACCAGATCGACGGTCCTTCAAACTCCTCCTCGATCAATGATTGAGGTATCCTTTGGGACTTCAACAATTTCACACTCAGCTTTCCTCCAGAGTGCTTTGTACCCAGAGTTCGATATCTGGCATCACGCGTCCACATTCAAATCAACGACCAAGATTTACTTCGATTGTTTCTCCTCCTCCTTGTCCACAAACTTCTGAAGTTGTGGATCTTACGCCACCTATCCTCCTTGATTATGGATGGTCCCAAATCACTTCAGGACTTCGGGACTTTGACAAGGCCACTTCTCCT
>SNQJ01S0088060.1:12756-22977 GCA_010110895.2 Picea sitchensis | reverse complement strand
GGGGGGGGGGAGGTGAAAATCCCAGAGAATTTCCCATGGTATCAAACCATTCTAATCTACAGGCCTGTGGATTTGAAAGAGGTGACAGGTCCTGGGGAACTTCAAGAATTGGCTCAGCATATATAAATATGACTATTAATATCTTAATATTTTAATGTAAATTAATATTTTAATTTATACATTACATTAATACAATACATCAATGTATCATTACATTATTAATGTATTATTTTATTAGTGTATTAATATTTTAACAATGTGTTAATTAATAATGTAAAATTTATTAATTAATTAATACATTACACTATCAATGTATCAATCAACTACATTATACATTAATGTAATGTAATACTTTAATTTATAGATTACATTTATACATTATTATTATCTACTACATTAATGTAATACATTACATTAATAGATCTCATTAATTTATATACATTAATATAATATTAATGTAATAATTAATTAATACATTAATTATGTATGAATAAATTAATGGTGGTCCCAAAGGCATGTAGGTCGTCAACTAGGAACAACCACTTTATAAAAGTGGTTGATATACGTGGATTGACGTCATTAGTTTAGAAAGGTGAATAAAGTTAACATAAACTAAGTGAATAATCTCGAGTATTTTAATTATTTTTGTCGCAGGAAATATTTGGGGCAGGGGCTCAGACCACCACAAACACAATAGAATGGGCAATGATAGAACTCATCCACAATCCAGAGAATATGGAACGAGTCCAAGCCGAATTGCAAGAGGTAGTCGGGCATGAGAAAATGGTGGAAGAGAGTGACACAGAGCGTCTCCCTTATCTTTGCGCGGTTGTGAAAGAAGTGTTTTGATTGCACCTGTCGGCTCCTTTAGTCGTCCCTCATAGAGAAGATAACCATTCTAATATTGTGGGATTCGTGATACCCAATCACACCCAAATAATCGTCAACATGTGGGAAATCAGAAGGGACCCTTCGATCTAGAATTAGCGCTTGAAATTCATCCCTGAGAGATTTATTGATAAGTAGACGAGTAGTGTGGATTACAGGGGAGAAAACTTCGAACTGATTCCATTTGAAGAAGGAAAGAGAATGTGCATGGGGATTCCTTGGCGAGTCATATGGTCCATCTGTTGTTGACGTCCTTCCTCCATTCATTCGAGTGGAAATATCCCCAAGGCATGAGTGCCCACCAAGTGGACATGGGCGACATGTTTGGATTGACACTGCAGAAGGAGGTTCCATTGGAGGTGATTCCCATGTCATGCCTACCCTCCGAAATGTATTTCTATTAGATTAAACTAAAATTGAACTCATTCTGCAACTGACTTCTCATCCATTCTCGTACGGATGTATTGCTTCTGGTATTATGTAGTATATTATTATAGTGGCATGTCCCATGATAGGATTTCATGCTTCTTCCTGTGTTATGGACCAGAGTCCATGGCATTGGCCTTTCCATTCCCAAGCCATTGTCAACTCATTAGAATATATTGTAGAAATTATCTTTGTAAACCAAAAGAGTGTGTACATTATTTTTACAAATGCATATGTATTTTGCAGGTTTATGTGTTCCACTTTAAACACATTATTTAAAATAATGACCAGGGTTGGAATTTAGTAGGAAACTTAGTATCTCCACCTACCCATATTTTTTCTGATAGTTTCAGAGTCAGTGATCCCTACAACGGATAGTAGGATAATACTAGAAGATACAGTCTGGATGATTTGAAGGCACTGAGAATTGAATCCCCTATTTAATGCTCCCTTTCCCTAATTATAGTAAATGACCTCTTTGTAATGTTTTATGCGGTAGATAAACCCCATGAATGTACACTCTGACTTATATCAAAGGCACTTTCTAGTTAGGACCTCTTTAACACATTTTTCATGATATGACTACTGCCATATTCAAATTTATTATTTATCAGAAACGTTTCCATTTTGTGGACAGTTCCATTGGTCTTGGCATGAGTGAGCATACTATACAATTAATCTTAGTATGTTTCAAAGCATTGAACTTTTTTTAAGAAGTGGGAACTTTTCCCCTGATGCCATGTTGTTGAATTTTGTATGATATTTCGTTGGTGGGGTCATTATTGTTATCGGACAAATCAAGAAGTGTGGACAAAAATAGATCTCCCTAGCTTCACCCCGAAACTAGAACAAAATGAGCTGGAATATAAAACTTTCCCTAAGTTTTAATTATCAAGCATACTAACTAACAAGAGATAAATATCATACCCTTTAAATGTCATTTTTCCTCGCTAGTGTCATCCTCGCTCCATTCCAAGGCTTATGGGATGTTGAACCTATAAAAATACAAAAGCCAACGAAGTGAAAAAACAACGTATACTCAACAAAACCTATGTATGTGATCAAGGAATCATACAATAAAATAAGACCAATTTTATGGGAAAGAAATATATCACTGTATTAAAGAATGTGGAAGAAAGATAAAACCAGATGCCTTGATGTTGTCAGGTTCCTTCCAATAGTTCCTTGCTTCCCACACACTTCTACTCCAAGGATTCTAAGATCAAAAATCTATCTTGACAAAGCAAAGTTCAAAACCAACATGCATGCTCCAAAAACTCCAAGCTACAAATCTCAAGAACTTTCCAACTTTTCCAATCTAACTTTCCCCATGAGAACTCCTCTCCTTTTATGGGGTGAAAATTATAGGGTGAGGAGGTTAGGATGATCCCATGAGATCGGGGATGTGACTCAGATCCAAAATTATTGGAGGCCACCTCACCCTCGAAGCTTCTGTTCTAGAGCTTTTGAGAAATTCCTCTTTTTCCTTCGTACGAAAATCATCGCACCCTTAACACTGGACAAACTAAGACAATGTCGCAGGACACTATGGTGAAACCTGCGAAAATCCTAGATCGTCGCACCCTTAACACTAAGCAAGGTGTGACGATCCCTTTTTATAAGATTTTTGACAAAGGAAAAGTATAATTTCATCTCTCTCGGAAAAAGTATCTTCATTCTTCTTCAAGGATTAAGGCCATTGATCCTTCTAAAGATAAAGGATAGGTTTAAATCATTAACGATCATAGGGGTGAATAAATAATGTGTAACAGTGATCCCCCCAAAGTATGAAGTTAGAACAGAGTGATAGCTGAAATACTTTGTCGAGTGTGTGTTGGGAACAAGGAACACATCGGTCAGAAACCTACCAACAAACAAGGAAATATAGTACAATAATATATCATCACTGTGGTAGGCATTCCCATACTCAGAATATAATTGACTTAAAGCATAATTGTCAACATGAAAATATCCATGTCAAGTAAAACATGTCATGGCCACCAAACATACACTGTGGATCCATGCCAATATGACTCAAATTTGAACATAGCTACCAAAAATACACTGTGGATCTATGCATTAAAGACTCAAATTTGAACATAGCCATGATACATACACTATGGATATATGCAACAATACAATATGAATATACTCCAACACAACCTGAATCTATCAAAAAAGATCCAAGGTCTTCATCTCCATCACTCTATAGTATGAATCTAACCATGCAAATACATGTGTTGAGGTCGAGCATGGTAGAAACCACTTGATTACTGGTCATTTGTGAATATCATTAACAAGTGAGAGGGAAATCACCATTAATGTCAGTGAATCCCAAGGTACACTAGTACAATCCAACGGGTGCGAATTAATGAGCTGAAGTCGAACAGTCGGCGAAATCTCGCGATTAGGGGTCAATAATGAAAACCCACTATCTAAAGTGAGGAAACCTGCCATTGAGGCATGAAAGTTCCAAGGTACCAATTAGTTTCTAAGTCTAATTCCTGGATAATGAATTGAAGTTGACAGGAAAAGAATCGTCACAAAAGGGCCTTAATGTATCACCGATCAATGAAATGAAACAGGTAACAAGATTTGAAGTAGATCAAAACAATAAATGATTCAGGACTAACTCAGGGAGAGCCAATGTAATAGAAGGCTTAAGGACTGCAGAAATGGTTGACACAATAGAAGACTTTCTGGGCTGAACTTCTCTTTGAACATATTGACGACACGACAAATGTATCGAAAACATTGACTCAACAACAGGGATCACAAACCAATTTTGTAATATTATAAAGGAGTATGATCAAGAGACAAGCCGATTTTCCAACCTAGACATAAAGCGAGTGAAAGGGTGTCATGTTCAAAAGTGACTCCTCCATAGAATACAGGTTTAGACACATTTCTTTCCCAATTTTTTCCCCACCATTTCTAGCGAGTACCTCTTTATTTTTACATAAGCTTGAGGAGGATAACATATGCTTGAACTGTAAGCTCATCCTTCGGATGAGTCCTTCATAGTATATTTAACGAACCCTAGGAAGGAGTGGTTTGATCCCATATGGGTTTTTCGATGCTTGTTTTACGAGTCCAAAGAGAGTAAACTCAGTGGTCTTTTCATGTTTATGGAGTTTGAAAATAACTTAAAGAAGACTCCATAACTTCTTCTAATCATGCTTGATTAGAGTATGTTTCTTTTTCGTAAAGTAGTCCGATGAGACCGAAAAAGAGATAAATTACTACTCAACAGACGTTTTCTTCAAATACTTTAACGAGCGTGAAAAGAACAAGATCACTCAGCAATGTTTTCATGTTTAGAGAGTTTGAAAAGAGATTAAAGGGAACTCCAGGGGGTTCCTTTTTCGTATAACCTTTATGAGTATGAAAAAGTGATAAAAGTTTACTCGATTACATTCTAAGGTATTTTAGGAGCAAGAGAAAGAAAAAATACTGAGCTCGAGATTGTTTTCATTTTTACGCAAGCTTAAAACAAAACAAAAAATGCTTGGGATAAATTTTATTTTTTACACAAGCTTAAAACTAGCCAAAACTATGCTTGGAACTGGTTTCATTTTTACACAAGCTTGAACCAGAGAAAACTATGCTTGTGACTTCCCAATGCGTAATCCAGAGATGGTTGGTACCTAACCCCCAACTTAAGAATCTAGTAGCTTAACTTCAGCATGGAGTCCAGAGGCTGTAAGAATTTCCCCCCAAGATTCGTTGCGTCCGACAACATAGACGGATGAAATGAAGCTTCAAATACTATATGTAACGAAGTACTTGAATCAATTGAAGAGGGAAAAAACTATTTCATTTTTAACGAGATTGACACAAGAACATGAACTATGATCGAGAATCTAGGTTCAATCCCCATACCTTTGTTTCATCTTTTAACGTGCTTGACACAGAAACGGGAACTATGCTCGTAGGATCTATTTCATTTTTTAATGAGGTTTCCACAGAGACACAAAAAACCATCCTCGTAGATGGTTTCATTTTTTAACGAGCTTGAAATAAAAAAACGATGGTCAAGGTTGGTTTCATATTTTAATGAGCTTGAAATCAGAAAACCATGCTCAAGGATGGTTTAGTTTTTTACTGAGCTTGAAATCAGAAAACCATGCCCAAGACTGGTTTCATTTTTTAATGGGATTGAAATCAGAAAACCATGCTCAAGGATGGTTTCATTTTTTAATGAGCTTAAAATAAAAAAACCATGCTCAAGGATGGTTTCATTTTTTAATGAGCTTGAAATCAGAAAACCATGCTCAAGGATGGTTTCATTTTTTAACGAGCTTGAAATCAGAAAACCATGCCCAAGGCTGGTTTCATTTTTTAATGAGCTTGAAATCAGAAAACCATGCTAAAAAAACTCTTATTGATCATGGCTTCCAAGAGGACAATTCTCTGGAAAGACACCATGTCAAGGGAAAAAAATCGGTCATGGATTCCAAGAGATCTTCACTGGACGAAAGAACAATGGTTTGGAAAGACACCATGTCGAGGGTCACGACGAGGGTAAGGAGATCAAGCTCCAATAGCCCTACCGAAGAGATCACCATGTCAACTACCAGATCCAAGTCATAAGATATTGAGCTTACAGTGAGAGGCTCATCTGCATCAGCAACTAAAGGCATATGAGACAACGCCACATAGTTGACCTGTGGCAGGGGTGATACCGACTGCGTATATGAACCATTCAAAGAAGTCATCGAGTTGACGATCAAGTCAGGACCAACAAACAAACGTTGATCGATAGTCACCACTCATCCATCGTGCGGGAAAGATATCACATGAAAAAGAGTGGACACAATAGATTTCATGGAATAGACATAGTCTCGCCCAAGGAGTAAATCGAAATTCAAGGGGTCTTGGACTGCCATGACATGATTAAAAATAGTTTTCCCTCCCAAATTTATGGGAAACTAAGGAAGGGTCCATAAAGGTTGATTGGTTCTTCTATTGAAAGCCAAAAAATTATGTGTAACTGACACAAGATGAGAATAACCCAAAGCTTGCCAAGCAATAAAGGAAAGAATACTAACGGACGAACCTTCATCTATCAATGTCTGAGGAATGTGCTGAACACAAATATGTACCGTAATATTGAAAGGAATGTGAGAGGGAAGACGAGGTCCAGTTAGCGCACCCCAATAAAAAAGGATGGCCTCATTACTTGGAGGGGGTTCCATGGGAGAAGGAGGAATACCCCCTAGCATGGTAGATTTTGTATCAACAAGAAAAACATGGGCAATATCAGATTTACTCTCTAGAGGGAGAGTAGGATTGACTAATGAAAATATCAGATTGACCACTTGGGTTTCATTCTCTAAGGGGAGAATAGGGTCGACGTATGGAAACAAATCAACCACTTGGGTTTCACTCTCTAACGGGAGAGTGGGATCGACCGAGGATGGGACCGGATCGACCACTTTGTCAACTGGTGTAACTAAGGATGTGTCCATATTGACTACATGATCAACTAGACTCACTGATGAAGGGGCCGAATTGATCATTCCATCAACTACAGGTGGGTTGAGAGTAAGCTTGTGATAAGCAGCTGGAGGTTGAGGTTGGGAAACAATCATGTCTTCCAGTAATTTCGAGGCTTTGTCCATACAAGGGAAAATGTGAGTTTGATGACTCCCTCCACATAACATAGATGGGAACTTGACTCTACTTTTATTCTTCCCAACGGTATCCTGACTAGTTGACGGGTGGTCAGAAACATGTTGTTCAGAGGCTGATGAAACGGTTTGGCGAGGGTGCGTAGACCATGCTTCTATAACCTTGGACAGACCAGGGCAATCCAAGAAAGAAATCAAGACAATCTAAGAAAACAATTTGTTCTCCCCAGTGGAGTCACCAATTTTGTTAGCAGATAAATCGATAAGTGCGAACACAAATAGATCTCCCTAGCTTCACCTTGAAACTAGAACAAAACAAGACAAAATACAAAATTTTCCCTAAGTTTTAATTATCAAGCATACTAACTAACAAGAGATAAATGGCATACCCTTTAAATGCCATTTGTCCTCGCTAGTGTCATCCTCGCTCCATTCCAAGTCTTATGGGATGTTGAACCTGTAAAAATACACAAGCCAATGAAGTGAAAGAAACAACATATACTAAAAAAAACCTATGTATGTGATCAAGGAATCATACAATAAAATAAGACCAATTTTATGGGAAATAAATATATCACTGTATTAAAGAATGTGGAAGAAAGATACAACCAAATACCTTGATGTTGTCAGGTTCCTTCCAATAGTTCCTTGCTTCCCACACACTTCTGCTCCACGAATTCTGAGATCAACAATCTATCTTGACAAAGCAAAGTTCAAATCCAACATACAAGCTCCAAAAACTCTAAGCTACAAAACTCAAGAACTTTCCAACTTTTCCAATCTAACTTTCCCCATGATAAATCCTCTCCTTTTATAGGCTGAAAAGGATAGGGTGAGGAGGCTAGGATGATCCCATGATATCAAGGATGCGACTCAGATCCAAACCGATCGGAGGCCACCTCACCCTCGAAGCTTATGTTCTAGAACTTTCGAGAAATTCCTCTTTTTTCTTCGTATGAAAATCGTCGCACCCTTAACACTGAGAAAACTGTGACGACATCACATGCCACTATGGTGCAACCAACAATGATCCTAGATCGTCGCACCCTTAACACTAAGCAAGGTGTGACGATCCCTTTTTATAAGGTTTTTGACAAAGGAAAAGTATAATTTCATCTCTCTGGCAAAACGTATCTTCATTTTTCTTCAAGCATTAAGGCCATTGATCCTTCTAAAGACAAAGGATAGGTTTACATCATTAACGGTCATAGGGGTGACGAAAATAATGTGTAACAATTACTATGTTACTTACACTATTAATCAAGATAATAACATTCTAGCAATCTATATAAGGAAATTTAGAAATATATAAATTGAAACACATTTCAAGAATAACAAGATTTATATACCATTTATTTTTTAAATTATGAAAAATAATATATGTATTTTTCAAAAGTTTAATAGAAATTTGAGTGGGATACAAGGACAATGATAAACAATGGATTTTTTTCTGCCTTTTTTTTTAGTGGTTTTTGTTGTTATGAATAGTACACTGAGATACACATATAATAAGCCATCTATAGTAACATAAAACAACATGTTACTATTGATTTCCATTTTCTCCTATTATGAAAGGCCATTGCTCCATGTGCCATGGATCTTTGCAAACTCATAGCTACAAGGTGATGAAGCTCTACAAAGTTAAATGAAAAGTGTACTCTTGGAAGTGCAGTGCAACTTCTCTCTCCGAGGACAATTCAATTAGTATCTCCTTGTTTCCATCACTTTGGTATCACTTCTTCTGGGATTTCCTACTCCTTTTCCTGTTGGTCTTAGGTTCAACCTAAAATGACATTGGCTTTGGGGCCAAGCATCTTGATTTTTTATTTCTTTCATATTCTTTTTTCTTGGTTTTGCTGATCTATTTGAATTTTTAGAGACAAGAGTGTATTATGTGCAGTAGATGGACATTGGTTGCACATGACTGGATCAATTGATGGGATTTCTCTGGCTGATTCAGCTAATCAAGAAGACATAAAAAGTCTTTTCTTTTTCTTGGGTGGCCAAAAAAAATGAAAGCCAATGTCGATAATCCAAGGGCCAAAGATAGATAATGCTCCGATGAGCCAAATATACTGTTGGACAGTTGGTTTGGACAATTGGTTGTTATTGATGTCAACCCTTATAGATTGATGTCAACCCTTGAAGAAGTCTGAAATCCCTAGAGATATGGTTGAGATTGATGGGGAGTTAGCTATCATTGATGGAGTGGTTGATGTTAGAAGATGTGGTACCCGAAGTTGGTTGAGGAATATGGACATGAAGGACAATGTAATTGAAAGTAAGACTACAGAAACCTCTAGAAGGTCAACAAGAAGTCAATTATTCTATAATCCCCTAGAAAGTCAATAAGAAGTTGCTAGTCAAAGTGGTTACAAAAAAAAGTTAATTAAGGGTGAAGTTGTTGCAACAAGAAAGTAATTAAAAATAAAATTAGTTGCAACCAGAAACTAATTATGTACAATAGTTGCAAAAAATAATTTATGATTTGACTAATTAACAAAATGTTAGTTGCAACAAGAAAGTGGGTTAGCCCTAGAATATGGAGAAGGGATAAAATAGTTACAAGGTAGACCCTAGAGGAAGGCACTTGGGAAGTATAAATAAGCGATCAAGAGACTCCCATTAGAACCTATTGAGAATATTGAATATCTATCTTGTGAAAGGTTTATTGCATGGATTTTCATTGACAAATATGAGGTAGCACAAATCTGACGCAACGAAGGAAGAGCGATGAAAAATTTTCGTGACTGCAGAGAAGAGCGAGGTTTTTGTGAAAAACCCCAGTTTAGCTTACCCTCATGGGTCAAACTATTGGTGTCCCACGAGGCACCCCCTCGAGAGATATTCACACGAGGCACCCCCATAGGTTGTTGAGAGATCGTCACGCGAGGCCCCTTGCGAAAAAAGGCTTAGTCCCACAAGGAAAAACCAGATTCAAATATTGGGGCTTGTACAAGACTGCAAAATCCGAGGAGAGTCTACAGGCATGTGGGACAGTGTCCAGGTACACCATGTCAGTGACAAAAAGTAAAGATATGTTTATGTGCTTGTTCGGGATTGTTTGAGATGATGTTGTAGAGCATGCTTGAGGCATGGCTTGGTGAGTTTTGGTATATGCTCTCTTGAAGGTATGGTACTATTGTAGTGAATTTTTTGAGGCATATCGTTTGAGGCACATTGGTAGTGCACATGTTGGTTATATTGGTATACATTCTTTGGTATTTTGTTGAGACATATCATGTCTGATATGGCACATATTTGAGGTATATAT
>SNQJ01S0088060.1:0-12746 GCA_010110895.2 Picea sitchensis | reverse complement strand
AACATAAATATTGATATTAAAACATTAATATTGCATAATTAATACATTAAAAAGGTATCAATACATTATTGAAATATTAATACCTTAATAAATACATCATTAAAGTATTAATACATTAATAATATATTATTAAAGTATAATTAGTTAATACATTAGTGATGCATTATTAAAGTATTAATACATTAATAATGTACCGTATAATGTAAATTATTAATTAATTTATACAATAATACATTAAATACATTATTAATAATGGATTTATTATTATTAATATTGTTAGGTAACATTAAGTATTAATTAATTTATACACTAATACATTAATTAGTTTATACATTAAATACATTATTAATAATGTATTTATTAATATTATTAATAGACTAAAATATTAATATTAATTTTTATAATACAACATAAATATTGATATTTAAAAAATGATTTTAAAGAATTCATACATTAAAAAGGTATCAATACTTTAGTAATACATTATTAAAGTATTAATACCTTAATAAATACATTATTAAAGTAATGATACATTAGTAATACATTATTAAAGTAATAATACATTAATACATTAATTTACAATGACCATGCTTCACTATGATTGGCCATGATCATGGCTAACTTTGGTAGAACTTTGTTGACTTTGGGAAGGAAAGGTTCACTATGGTTGACATGGTTAATTATGGTTGACCATGACCATAGTTAACTTCCATAGACCTTCACCGTGGTTAACTTTTGTAGACCTTCACTATGGTTGACGTTTACTATGGATGAGCTTCATTATGGTTGAACTTGGTTGACCATGACCATGGTTGACTCTGGTTGACCATGGTTGACAACGATTAACCATGTTTGACAATGGTTTTCCATAAACGATCATGGTTGGTCATGACTATAGTTGACCAAGACTACGGATGACATTCAAATAATGAAATTTGGAAGTGTTTGTCACATTATGACGACATGATATTCACGTAACATTGCGACAATGAAGCTATGTTGATGACGTTGTGATGACACGAGGCTATGTTCGTTAGATTGAGACAAAAATATATTTGCATCACAATATGATGACAGGATATTTGCATGACATTGCAATGACAGGGCTATGTTCATCACATTGCGACGACAGTATATTGTTTGTCACATATTGATGATGACGGGTATATTGGGACGAGGGGTTTAGGTTCATCTCATTGCAATGACAGGTCATTTAAGTAAAAATTGGAAATGTGATGAACATAAATGTCATATGTTCATTGTATGTTGAATGGCTATGTGATGAAAGTAATACATTAATTTACAATGACCATGCTTGACTATGGTTTCCTATGATCATGGATAACTTTGGTAGAAATTTGTTGACTTTGGGAAGGAAAGGTTCACTATGGTTGACATGGTTAATTATGGTTGACCATGGCCATGGTTAACTTCCATAGACCTTCACCGTGGTTAAATTTCATAGAAATTCACTATGGTTGGCGTTCACTATGGATGACCTTCACTATGGTTGACCTTGGTTGTCCATGACCATGGTTGACTGTGGTTGACTGTGGTTGACAATGGTTAACCATGTTTGACAGTTGTTATCCATAGGAAACTATGGCTGGCCATGACCATAGTTTACCAAGACTACGAATGACATTCAGATAGTCAAATTTGGAAGTGTTTGTCACATTATGACGACATGGTATTCATGTAACATTGCGACGATGAAGCTATGTTGATGAAATTGTGATGACTAGGATATGTTCATCATATCATGACAATATGGTTATTTTGTGACAATGCAAGGGAGGGGATAAGTTTGTCAGATTGCAATGACAAGATATTTTCATCACAATATGATGACAGGATATTTGCATCACATTACAATGATGGGGCTACGTTCATCACATTGCGACGACAGTATATTGTTTGTCACATATTGACGATGACGGGGATATTGCGACGACAGTATATTGTTTGTCACATATTGACGATGATGGGGATATTGCGACGAGGGGTTTATGTTCATCACATTACAATGACATGTCATTTAAGTAAAACGTGGCAATGTGATGAACATAAATGTTGTATGTTCATCATATGTCGAATGGATATGTGATGAAAATAAATGTCGTATGTTCATCACATGTCGAATGGATATGTGATGAAAATAAATGACGACATGATATTTATTTCGACGATGGGGTGATGTTCATCACAGAGTGATGACAGGACATTGGTTTTCACATTATGATGACAGGATATTTGTGTCACATACAGTGATGATATGTTCATCACATTAGGATGACGAGGTTATGTTCATCACATTGCAACAATATGGTTATTTTCATCACATTGTGATGACGAGGTTATGTTCGTCACATTGCGACGATATGATTATGGCCAGTCATGTTCATCACATTGAGACAATATGGTTATATTCATCAAATTGTGACAATATGGTTATGAAAAGACATGCTCATCACTTTGTGAAAATATTGTTATGGCCACTCATGTTCTTCACATCGTGACAATATCATTGTGTTCATCACATTGTGACAATATGGTTATGGCCAACCATGTTCAACCATGGTTAACCATAGTCAACAATGGTCATGGTCAATCAAGGTCAACCATAGTTGTGTTCGTCACATTGCGACAATAAGGTTATGTTCGTCACATCGTATGTTCAGCGTATAAGGCTAGGTTCGTCGCATTGAGACAATATGGTTATGTTCATCACATTGTGATGACAGGCCTATGCTCGTCACATTGGGAGGGTAGGATATTTGCGTCACATTATGATGAGTGGATTTTATCATCACATTGCAAAGACGGGAATATTTCATAACATTGCAACAATAGGATAATGTTTGTCACATATTGACGATGATAGGGATAGTGCGATGATGGGGCTATGTTCATCACATTGCCACGTCATGGAATTTAAGTAAAAAGTGGTTATGTTATGAACATAAATATTGAATGTTCATCGTATGCCATATGGCTATGTGATGAACATGAATGTCGTATGTTCATCATATTGTGACAAGATGACATTTATTGTGACGATGGGGCTATGTTCATCACATTACGATGACAAGACATTGTTTGCCACCTTATGACGACATGATATTTGCATAACATTGAGATGAGGAGGATATTTTCATGATTTTGCGATGACAAAGCTATGTTTGACTTATCTTAAGTGAAGTTTATGCAACCAATTTCAAGCTAATTATATTTTCTTTTAATATAATAAAATTTGAAATTTAATAAATTATATCAACATTTTCAACATCCAATTGTATAAAAATGTATGTGGTAATATATATGTTATAGATATATTTAACTTGAAATTATGTCAAACATTTTTAATATCTAATTAAATGTATGTAGTAATTTATGCACCAGATTTATTATATATTTTTTTAATATAATAATTTTATAAAAAATAGATTTAAATATATAATATTTTTTTTGGTTCTTAGAAAGAGATTAAAGAAGAATACAAGAAACATTAAATTTCTTATAGTGTCTGGGGCTTATGCCCACATCAATTAAAAAAAGATCATTCATTATCAATAAAAAAAAAACCAAAATTATGAAAGAATTTTTTTTATATATAAAAATATGAAATGTTTAAAATATTTCATTTATTTTCAAGTATTTTTCATATATATAATCTCCCAAAAATTAAAAGTAGAGTGGTATCAATTTGTAATCAAAATCACTTTCATTTATTTTTCAATATTTGGAGAATCTACTTTTTTTTTTCTCTTTTCTATACATTCACGTTTCCATTTATTATTATTATTTAAATTGAATTCAAATTATTTTAATAAGAATAACCATAACCCTAATCTGACCCTGACACTAATCTTAATAACCCTAACCCTAATCCTAATAACCATTTACTTCAATATATTATTAATACATTATTGGTGACATCTTTAATTATTAATATTGATTAATAATTAGTGTATAAAGGATATGTATGGTATATACCTAAAGTATCCATTGTATATATTAATTATGTATATTAATAATAACTAATAATATAATTATTATTATTAATTATTAATGTATTATGTATAATAATTGTTAATGTATTAATAAAACTTTATGAATAGTTTTATTAATGACTATTAGTTATGATCAAACCAATCAATAAAATATTATTAATAATATTAATATCTATTATTACTACTCACTAATAATAATAACAAGTATTTGTTTATATTAATAATAAATATATTAATTATAACTAATTATTAATAACTATTTATATAGTTAATAATCGATATTAAATTGTCCACTAATATTAATAATATAATATAATATTAATCATTTTTTACTATAATAATTTAATATTAATAATAGTAATCCTAACTTTCTCAATAATTAATGTATTAATAATACATACATTAACCCTAACTCTAATAACCCTAACTTTATTAGTAATATATTATTAAAAACCCTAACCCTAAAACATTCAAAGTTACTAAATTTATTTTATTAATAGGCTTTATTAAAATATTAATTTACAAAACTAGTTTATATTATTAATAAACTTTGTTAATGTTGTGAAAAAACAAAAAACATAATTCATTAATGGAATGAAGAAACATAATTCATTAATGGAATGAAGAATTACTCTTGCCACAATTTCTTGATTACAAACGAATTGCAATAAGACAATACAATCGGACTGCAATAAGACAAATAACATAATTCATTAATTGATTAAACAATTATGCTAGTCGAAGAGTCACGCTAGCCACGAATACAAATGGATTGCAATAAGACAATACAAACAGATTGCAATAAGCCAAATAACATAATTCATTAATTGACTTATGCTAGTCGAAGAGTTATGCGAGCCACAAATACAAATAGATTGCAATAAGACAAATAACATAATTCGTTAATCGACTAAACAATTATGCTAGCCGAAGAGTTATGCTAGCCACAGATATGAACGGATTGCAATAAGGCAATGGAGGATGATATGCATTGAAATACTATGGAGGATGATATGCATTGGAAGACTATGGTAGATAGTGATAAGAAAGAAATACCTCAACCCACTCAATAAAGAAGAATGGTTAAGAGTTCCAAAGAAGAAAGTCACACGGGCTTCATTTGTTGGATAAATATGGTCAGACATTCCATATCAATGGGGATCACCTTTGGTAGGGAATGGCGATCACACCATATTGAGTTCAAACCCTTGGGTTGGTGGTACATGTAATCATTATTTGTTTGAGTTTTACTGGAACACTTTCATTCACATCAAATCTTTTTCTTTAATGATGTTTATGATGGGAATGAGCATGGATAATGGAACTCGACATGGTGAAATGCATATCAACTAGAATCATCCAATGAATGAGGATAAGAATGGAATATGCATAGAAAAGTATTAACATAGGGCATCCATCAATCTTTGTGATCAACGTGACGCATTAGTGTGAAGCTTGTAAGACAAGGGACATTGTAATAACATGATATTAAACCTCCTTACTTTAAAGAGAGGGCTTAGAAACAAAGTAGAAGTGGCATTCATTGTGGAAATTCAAGAACTCTTAAAAACTAGAATTCTATTATGGTTTATCCTTGTTACAGGTCAAAATTACTCACTTCAATAGTGTCGCAAGTGTCATCATTACAAAGGTCGCAAGTGCCGCATTTTTCTCACAAGTGTCGCAAGTGTCAAAGAAAGCATACTGCCATGATGCCTATGTTGTGCCTATAACGACATGAGAAGGACACTTGAAACACCTCAAACATTTTCTTTGGAAGAGGAGAAATGAGTCAACAAGCTTATGAACCTTTTTCCATTTGAAAGCACCCAAAAAACTGAGTTTTTGGAGGAGAGCTCTCCCTTATAACTATCTCAGGAGTGTTGGCGCCCCCCCATAATCCATTAGGGAGCATTATAGCACTGCATCAACCCTTTTGCAGGAGCGCTCCTATCCTCAGGAGTGTTGGCGCTCCCCTATACACTACTAGGGAGCGTTATAACGCTCTGAGTGCCCTTTTGAGGGAGCACTACCTATTATGGGCAGTAGTTAAGTTTTTGAGATGAATGGGGGAAGGATCCTTTCATTCTTGGAAGGTAGTTGGATTCGAATCCCTAGTCCAGCCATGATCTTAGGGTAGATCTATAACTGGAGGAGGAAAATCCTCAACTTCCCCAAGGATATCTCAAGTGGTTAAAGCCTCTCCAAGGCTATATAAGCAAGTTTTCTCATGGTGAAAGGGGACTGGAAAGGGAGAATCACACCAAACTTACGATCTTATAAGTGGTGATGGAACAAAGATATTTTGGAGGCAAGAGACCTATGATCTCACAGGGAACAATCAGTGAAGCTATCATCATTCAGATCGTGGATCTTTTGAGAAAGGGGTAGACAAGGAGGATTTGACAAAACTGTTGCAATCCATCTATGGCTGTAAGCAATGTTTTGTCCTCATTAATATAATTTGCTTGGCCTGTTTCTTTCTAATTCGTGTTCAATCTCACTTGAATTTGTCTCTTTAGTAGATAGACCTATTTCGGACTAATATTGATAGAGTAGGAAGTGGTCGTACTTTGTTTGTCTACAGGGCTTATCGAGGAGCGAAAGATTGGAGCTCAACTCGGAGCGTGCAGGGACAAACACCAATAAAAGGTACTTCTTTTCTCCTTCCTTCTCACACACTAGTCCACCTAGATCTAAAAGGAAGTCAGTGACCATGATAAACACTTTCTGTCTTAGAGTTAAGAGTCTAGCTCTTTGAGGAGATCTACCTATCCGTAGGGAGATTTTTCTTCAACAGAAACTAGCGACTCCACTGGGGAGAATCGAATCAAATCGAAACTTTTGGTTTTGATTTTTCCTCATAGACCTTGTCTTACCCTTCGATTGTTTTTAGACCTTGTTCACCCCTTTTTGCTTGATTTCATGTGTTGGTTGACTCCTTACCCCATCACACTCAGCTTGATTGCCAAAATTTGACTGAAATTTTGGGTTTTTGGACATTTTCATGAGCTTTTTAAGCCTGGCGCCCCTGTGGCTATGTTAACAGAGCACCAGTGCTCCCTGGATGTGTTAGACATAGCTTTATAATGCTCTGGTGGCCCTTATACCATAGCGCCAGCCCCTTTTTGCACAAAATCTCTTCAAAATTTCCATTTTTTGGAGGTCCAGACCATGTTTCTTCACGTGCTGAGCTGCTTTGTGATTCAATGATTCTTCCTTTGACCTTTGACATGCTTCCTCCTGAGAAGTAAACACTTTTTTGTTCAGATTTTATGCTCTTCTTCATTATTTTTGAGTTTTTTTTGTTGAGAGCTTGAAATCGATCTGTTGTTTTTTCCTCTCCTATCCAACTGAGCGGGAACTCCAGTGAAGGACATTTGAAGTCTGTGACTCTTCTCACTTGGTTTTTTGAGGTCATTGTTCTTCGAACACCTCTCTTTTGTGTGAATTGTTTGAGTTTGCTTTTTCATCTTTTGTCTTCTGTTTGCTTCTTGCTTCAATCATAGCAAGAGGGTGTGTGTTGTGTGTGCGAAATCTGATCATACTTGTCTGAATCTCCTTGATCTGAAAAGGTAGTTGATAGGAGAAGTTTTTTGCATTGAATTAGTTATCATTCACATACAAACAAAAAAGATACATTTTAATGCTTGATTTTCATATTAGAAGGCATCTTTGAAAATGTTTTAGCATTGCATTGGATTCGATTGAGAACCAATTGATAGAGGACTTTTCATATTAGTGTTTGAAAGTGAAAACGACTCCTTCTCTTTCCCTTAAATAGGAGTTCATCGAAAAGAAACGATTGCTTATCATATTCTATGCATCTTTTTGGGCATTGAGTCATCATTCCATCAGTTTCACTTTCGTGCACCCTTTGAGTAAAGAACAGCTATAAAACGAACGCTAATTAAAAACTATCTAGAACATTTTTGTTTTTAGGATATTCCACCAACAGTAGACTAGGGTTAGCACTTTGGATTAGGCTGTGAGTACAACTCTCCAAATTTTTTCAAAACAAACATTAGCATCCTGAGTTAGGGAGAGTCAAATCCAATTGTCGTATTGGTTTTCTGGGATCCCCCTCTCACACAGGGGTTACACACGAGGTCAAATTCGGGCGAATTATGGAGATTATCCCTCCGTGGTTCAACTGTTTGTAGTGGTCGGATCGTATATTAGGGGTCACTTGGAGGTATACCCACGATTATGTGTGGGAGCCTTTAGGTTGGATTTCAGACTTGTTATCCTGCCCATACGTTCTAGATCGGATTGTCGACTGTACCCGCCCAGGGACTCACTGTGAATTGGTATATTTAGTTGCCATAATATTTAGGTACTTACACAAGGTGATGGTGAAGGGAAGTCTCATTGTACCTGGAACAGACATTGATCAAACTCACTCGGGATCCTTGGAGGGTAAATCCACAATTACTGCATGGAAGCTTCCACCAAGGCGTAAGTCCGTTAAGAAGGTCGCCATTGTAACTGTTCCACCATATCCCAACCCCTTCTCGATTTGATCACGCGACGTTGGATTTCATCACCAACTAGTACGGTCATCGAGAGAAGTTTTGTCTGCTTGGTTGATTCCTAGATTTTATTAGCACATGCTGTTTCTTTTTCTTAGTTGGCCCTAGATTTTCAGTGTGCTCTGCTATTCTCCATAATTGAGCCAGTAGAAGATAAAGGTCTTTTCCGATCACGTAGGATGCAAGGGCTGCCTCCGAAAGGATATCAACCCTTACCTCCTAACCCTCTAGAAGACAGCTACCGTAGAGAGGTAGAAAATCAATCTGACACTGGAAGTGTTATTGCTCCTCCGTTATATAACTTATAAGATGCTTTGGTCACGGTTGAAAAACCCACCACACCTGTGTTGGTAAATCCTCTCGAACCACTTTTGGTTTGTTTAGACTCCCTTGGGAACGTCATAGACGAATAAGTCCCACGATTTCCGAAGAGGATATTTATCGAAACATATATGGGATCCACGAAACCAATCTTTGGTGACGAGTATAGGACTCCTATTTGTCCTAGCACCGTAGTAGCAACCAATCCTACACCTGCTCGTTCTGTATGGAGGACTTCATCGGGACGCAATCTCTATGAACATTTCGAATCTATTCGACAACCCTTTCATCCTCATGACCCTCCTAGTGAAACAGGACCATCCGGTCAAACCATGAATCACCCATTCGAGCAGGTTATTCACTCTACTGCTACACCATCATAAGTCCATCCTAATGCTGGAATCATTACCTCTACTCATCCGCAAAGAACTTCAATATCTACCCCTGTTTCTACAATTTTTTACTCTATAGCTCCGCATGTTCCACACGATCCTGCTGGGACATATTCTCACCCGAGAATGCAGACCCCTGTTAGCCAAACACAACCAGCTGGAGGGAAACCACCATCCAACGAACCGTTTCCTCTTGGAGTACTACCTTTCCATGGTGGGCCTACCCCTCCCGGGGGACAGTCCCCTTTTCATGCTCCTCCTGGAGGGCAACCTCTGTTTTCCAGTTATGCCCTGGTCATAAATCCACCGCTGGCAAGGAGGAAACCCCCGTTTGCTGGAAATCCTTCACAATCCTGGGGAGCATCCTCAGGAGGCACTTTCACTCAACCCCATGTTGGGGGGCACTTGTATAATAACCCACTAGGAGGAGTATCCAATCCTGTTCCTCCCGAAACATCTTACGGGCAATATTATCCGGGTGGTATCCAAAACAACACCTGGAGTTCTTCGGGACCACAGTCTTATCCTCCTCATGGGCCTCTTGTGTATCTGCCTCCGGGATCTACCCCTTACCATTCACAAGGGAAAAATGTTTATCCTTCTCATGGGAAAATAAATCACCCGACCTATAATGTTCAAAAGCCACCAGGTTATGCCAATGTTTCTCATGCACCATCGAATCCTTCTTATCCTGGCCAACAACAACTATATGTAGGAGGACCTACTAGTTACAACTATCCACCTAACCCAGTTTATGGTCCTACTGGTGTTCCTATGTTGTACCAGTATCATTCTCACATTAACCGACAGCTACCTTTCCTTGCGACTCTAGATCTCCCAGACTTGTCTCGGTTAACTAATGATCCTATCTCTCATTCACCGATTTGGCCAGTCATTCCAGCTAAACTTCCTTCTGATATTCTGAAATTTGACGGAAACCCTGGCGAAGATCTAAACAACCATGTGATGACTTTCCATTTGTGGTGTTCATCAAAATCCCTCATGGATGATTCTATATGTTTGCATCTTTTCCAGCAAACACTTACCAGTTCAGCAACAAAGTGGTATATTGAACTACTACGTGCTTCTTTTCATGATTTCAATTCCCTTGCCATGTCTTTCCTCCCGCACTTTCAATTTCCTATTTGCTACGAGATAGGTACTAAACTCTTGACCTCCCTTCGTCAAACTAACTCTATGCATATCTCTGACCATATTCATGAGTGGAGGCGACGACGAAGGATGATCAAGGCAGTCATTCCTGACATGCTCTTGGCAGAATGGTTTACTAAATCACTGTTACCCCCGATCACTCGTGATGTCGCTATGGGTGGTGCGGTCACAGAGGAACAATCCATTGCTCGGGCTCAGTACTTAGATTTGGTTTATTCCCAATCTGGTACTTTATATGATTTACTTCCGAATGTTGCTCGAGCTATTACCGATCCCTCTAAGACATCATCCTCATCTCATGCAGATGGTGTTATCGGTTCCGTCAAAACTCAATATTTTTCCAAATCGACGACACCCTCCTCTACCTCCCCCCAAAATCAGACCTCTGAGGTGAATGCAGTTCAATCTACCCCTTCACAACAATCCGAAGGTAAGAAGAAGACAGAATAAATCAAAAAATAATAATGAACAACCCAAAAATCAAACACCTGCTACCGAAAAGAAACCACAATGGAAACTGGAATTTTTGTGTATCATTTGTGGTGATGATCACTACACTCAAGATTGTCCACTTCGCAATGAAGTGGCCAAAATTTTCCAAGGTAAGTCACAACCTGTTGTGCTTACTCAGCCTTTTCCACAGCAGCAATCCATGGTTGCTCAAACCCCCTCTCCTGGGGGCATTTCTAGCAAACCTAATGATGAGGCCTCGTCGAGTGCACATATTTATATGTTTAATGGGATCAATTTGACCACTCACTCTAAGACCTACGACACACCAGGTAACCATGAAAAAGGAAAAGACACTAATGGTGCTGACACTTTACCGGATCCATCATCATCCTTTGTTAGTCTTCCATCGGTTAATTCTCCGTCTGGACCACTTCAGATTGAGAAACCCACGTTCGACTCTATCTTGCGCCCTCCTAAAAGAACTATCCGCAAAGCTACCTTTAATCCTAGTTCACGTGTTGCCCATAACTAAAACATTGTTGAATATTTGGCTCAAGCACCGTGTTCTATGTCTGCGTTAGAAGTTCTACAACACTGCCCCAGTCAACGTAGAGCACTCCTGATCTCTCTTGGTGTTGTTGATCCTGATTCATCCAATCAGATCGTGTTTAACCTAGATAATTATGCATCTCGACTCTCCCACCAACTTGCTTTCCAAGTTGATGTTGTTGTTCACAATCAACAAATCCATCGAACTATCCTAGATGAGGGAGCCTCAACTTGTGTCATGTCTTTAGTGTGTTGGAAAGGTTTAAAATCACCAGCACTCAAAAAATCCCCAACGATGTTACGCGCCTTCGATGGGCGAGGTTTTCATCCCCATGGGCTTTTACAGTCCCTGCCCATCCAATTGGGTGGTAAAACTGTTACTATTGATGTCGAGGTGGTCGATGCTCCCCTCGATTACAACTTGTTACTTGGAAGAAGTTGGTTTTATTCTATGACTGTCGTTTCCTCGTCGATCTTTCGATGTGTACAATTTCCTCACCAAGGCAAAATTGTCACTGTTGATCAGTTGGATTTTTGCACGACCGATGCTCGCGCTCCCGCTATCAACAATATTCCTTTCTTGGGAGACCACAAGATCACGTATGAAAGAGTTGGTGTTGGCTTATTGAAAGATTCTAGCCTCATGGGTACCTTCCCTACACCACTTCCACCGACTACACATCATATTGCCACCGTCGATATGATTTCGACCGCGGCTTATCAATCTTTCGAATCATCTGACCCTTGGATTGTACCTCGTCCATTGGAATTTGATACACTAGGTGAAACCGTTCCACTTAGTCCAGCCGAAACATCATATATTTCTATCCCATCCGCTTCTCCCTCATCATCACTTGACGGTTCCTCAATGCAATCATGGTTGTGTTCGTTGTCGTCTGCAATCGACTACATTTCCCCAAATTTTCCTTCAGATGAATCTATTCTGGAAATGTTTCGCTTTGACAAGTTACCTCAGGATAATAACTGTCACTGATCCTCTTTTCTTCCCCCTCGTGAAGAAATTCGGGCAGATATACCATCTATCTCCCCTCTTGGTGTTGATTTTTCATCATCTCCCATGCTTTCAACTTCCGACGATTTGGATTCGATAGTGGACATGGTGATTTCTTCGGTAGGATTATTGGAGCCTGATCTCCTTCCTCCTATCGTGACCCTCGACATGTGTCCCTTCTTGAGTGATTATCTTCCATCCAACAAAGATCTCCTGGAGGCCATGACCACATTTTATCCATTGACATGGTACCCTTCCAGAGCATTTTCCTCCTGGAAGCCATGATCCGGAAGAAACCACG
>SNQJ01S0088059.1:35309-52765 GCA_010110895.2 Picea sitchensis | reverse complement strand
GATATATTAGGGGTTTTATGCATATGTTTAATAATATTGATGATGAAATGTGATTGACATTGCTATGATCCCTGTGACTGATGAGCCCATGGAGGGCGTAGCTTTTGATGTGCAGGACCATGCCCGACAAACAGGTATCATTTGGACCGGTACACATGGGGAGATGATCAGTTCGAACCTCCATGGGGCTGAAGAGCCCACCATATGGATGTTAAGACCCCATCAGGGGGCAAAGACAGGACGGTGGTTGATCAGGGTTTTACACCAGAGAAGAAGAGGACATTCCATCAGAGGCACTTTGGCAGAGCCTGGCCTAGGGGGATTGACCCACTTCCAGTGAAACGTTTTCCCTGGATGGCCCAGGACGTCACCTATGGGCTCATGACATCATCTTGAGCATGTGGCAGTTTGACAGGGCAGTTGGCACGTGTGGCATGATGGAGAGGCCCAAAGAGGGCTATCGTTTTGCTTTTTATTGCTGCATTTGCCCTAAAAAGGGGCTAACGTCTCCCTTAGAAAGGGTGACGTCTCACTTTTTGCTCAATTAGGGTTTTAAAATGAACATTTAATGTAAAACAGTATTATTTTGGTATTTTGGTCTTGTCGGCCTTTGTATGACATAAAGAATTAAATTAGGTCATTGATACACTATATATTGAGGGTTTTGACTCTCATTCTATCATCATCTTTCACTCACCACTTGGTGAGGTCTGAAATTTGTGCCCCATTTGGGTTATTAGCTGATTTGAGGAAGGTGCATTTGTTGAAGGAAGAGATTTTTGGCATTCTATGGTGTTTTTCTTGAAGGAAGGTGTTACAACTAGGGTTTGCATGATTATTTTCTTGATGATTTGTAAGTATTTTTCTGCAAAACTTCTTGATTGAATGGTTGTAGTTCAATTTCTTGCATCTATTTATAAATATTGTTGAATCAAAACCCTAGGGGACAAACACACAAGTAGGTTGTTGTCTCATGTCCCCTGATAGAAAAACTTTTTAGCCATTGAAGAAGAAGAAGAGAGCCTAGCCATAGCTACACTCCTTTCTCTTCTTCCCTTAAGCTAGCCGTACCTTTTGACTTCAAGAGGAAGAGGACGTCCCAGGCCTAGGTTATCTACACCTAGGGCCGTTTTCTTTTAGGGTTTGATGAAAGAGCCTTGCCTTAGCAATGCTCTCCCTCTTTAAACCCTCTTGTCTTGACTTTGCTTTTCATTGAGCTAGTTGTTTGTCGGGAAGGAGGAGAGAGCACAAGGCCTTGCTTTAGCAACACCGGAGTGAGCCTCTATCCCATAGGGTTATGATTTTGGAGCCCTGCTTTAGCAGCACTTCAAAACTTATCCCTCTAGTCCTTTAAAATCTCATCTCCTTCAACTTTTGTGTTCTTCACCTATGACTCCATTAACCCTAAGGCATTGATCTAAGACCTCCAGCGTTGAAGTAGAATTGGATCCAAACACTCTCAAACCTCTTTTGAACTAAAACCCTAACTACACTAACCCTGACCTACTAACCCTAGAATGATAACATCACCCTTGGTTATTTCATCTTGATGCAGCAACGTTTCATTTTATAAGCAATTGAATGGTAGTTAAGAGCATTTATTGGATTGAGAGTTGATTTGTTACATTGAATGCTATATCATCCCAGTATTTATTGACAAGTGACATATTTATCATTGCCATTTTGCAAACATTGATTTTGTCAATATTTACTGTCAAATTGCTTACATTGAATATCAAATAGTCACTTGCATATGAAGTACTAACCCCATTGAACATAGCTTGCATATATCTCTCTTCCTGTTGTCTTGTTCCAGGCAGGTACATTTTCTTTAGGGGTTACTTCAAATTGGCCTTTGGCCGGACTATCTGATTGGCGATAATCTGTGAGGGGGAAATTTATCTTTGTACTATTAGCCTTTGCCCTTTCAAAACCCTAGGTTACCGGGGGCATATCCCCTAGGCCTAGCCTCCCTAAATAGAAAGAGCCTCCCTACTGTGGTGACATTGGGTGGGGAAGGTTCCTGTTCCGCCAGTTTGACCTACTATTCTTTAGCCTTTCTTGCATCTACAAACTGTGCGATAACAGGCCCTACAAAGAAATCCCATAAGTCCTTTTCCTTAGAATCCTTCTCCTCTGCCTAGATCGTGTTAATCTCCTCAAGGTGGTGCGCCCTCCTGCTGGTAACCCCCTGAAGTTGCGCCCTAGCTCTCTCTAAGCCTGTAACTGATGTAGAATCCACCTACGACTGAAAAGATCTAATGTAGAATGGTGAGGGAGGAATCTTTCACCTCCATGACGAAGCTTGGACCAGTTTGGGTGGGATCTTTCACCACCGAGCTGATCTCGAGGGTTTGTTAAGTCAAAACCCCCAAGTGCATGGGCTCACTAGCAAGAAGCCAGATATCAACTCATAAACAACATAATGAGAGAATAGAGGCCCCTGTCTCTCTTTTATCCTCCCTGCTGACCTTGTCTCTCCAAGTGACTTATACTTTATTTTAATTATTAATTAATTAATTAAATCACTTTAATTAATTAAGTAACCATTTTACCTCTCAAAAGTGGTTTATCTCTCCTTGTGGCTTCTTGGGCCACTGAAAGTCACTTCTGATCATCCTATCCCGTAGTGCTACTCGTCTCGATTCCGATGAGCTATTACACTAAGAGGTTCCTCCAAGTATTGTGCACAATCTGACCTCCTTAGTGATTTTAATTAACATATAGCCCAAAATAACTCAAATTTACAGAAATCGTCGGAATGCAACGGAACCAAAGCCAAGTTGTGCAGAATGGATCATGATGATGAAATAAGATGAGCGATGCAATTCGGACACCAAATAACCCCTCAACAGCTCTTGTACTCGCTATAACCTCCATTTGACTACTCTAGTCGTCATAACACTCTGTAATACAATGATGTCCCAAAGTGGGGACATTACATGGTCCACCTCACTCAATTAATATAAATCCAAGTAAAAACCCTTAACTAAATAAAACTTACCAAGAGCATTGCACAACACATTTATCTTGCAATAATACATACACACATTATTGGCATTGATCTAAAATATTTCCATTTGTTTATTATCAGTTGTTCTTATTTGCTTTCAAGTAATTCATTTGCTTAATATCATTTCGCATAAGCAATTTGGATGTGTAATTATATGTTGCTAGAATAGTGTTTCTTGCTTTTGTTTCATTTCACTCCTACATTAATTGTACTTAGCTTAGCCAGCCTTAGATTATTTTTACTAAGGACTACACCTTTTGGCTTTGCTAGGAGTTAGCCTAGTTGGAGGAGTCGAGTTATCAGGTGATAGAAACCCGACTCGAGACTCGCCTCCAAGGCCGCACCCAGTGGATTGAATATTTCTTCCACGTGACCTGAGGTGCGGATTAGGCGGCAACAATGCCAAAAGTGCAACTTACTCTAAAGCCTCTACAAACACCACTCCCACAAGGAAATTGGAGACAATCCAACTCCAAATGGAATTCCCAAATATTGAGCAATGAACCTAGGACGAATATAAGTCCAAGATGAAGGGATCCATTCAGGAGGAGAATACAATCCAAGTAACCAAAAATCTGTCTTCTGAGCACTAACCGAAGCACCAGAGGCAGAAATAAGTGTCCAAACAAGCTCAGGCCCCAGCTACTGATTTCTGCTCCGCCCTCAGAAAAAGGAGAGAATCATCAGCAAAGTGATTATTAACCATCTATAAGCTGTCTAGAAGAAGGATCCCGCAGACCTTCCCTGCAATACAAGCAGCCTCCAACAAGTAACCCAAAGCATCAGCTGTCAATACATAAAAGTAGGGAACCAACAGACAGCCCTGCGAATGGAAAGATGCAAGAGAATCCTCGGGGACAGGGTGTTATTAACGGAGACAAATGCCGAAGCATTGGTGAAAAGGTAGTCATCATTGTCGCACGACGAGATCCAAAACCCAAGCATGTAAGCATCTCTGAAATAAAGGACCATTATATGGTCACAGGTTGCAATCTATGTTCTCTCTTAAGCTATATAAGACTCAAGTGTCTCTAGTATAAGATCTACTAGAATAATATTTACATTCTTCCATGGGCTCTAGGATAAGCTTTCCTTCTGGGAAAAAAGCCTTTCATACACATTCTTTTTGACATTAAAGTGTAGTTTTAAACACATCACAGATGTATGTGATTATAAAGAAAATGATTTCATATCTTCCACAATAACATGGCTTATTTTCTACCATGTAAGCCATTCAATATAAATTAAAAAAGTAACTCCACTGAATTACATAAGCACAAACAATGATTATCCAACACACCTCATAACGTTGATATTGGTTTTTGTTGAAATATGTTGAAGCCACATCCATCCAAATACTTCCAAACTTGTCCTGAAAAATCACACAATAAAATAAACTCATATAATAAAACACCCAGAAAGTAACAGGTAAAGAACACAAATTAATGCAGAATCATTCAATCAAATGGATGATATGCAAATAAGTATTTTGAAATGAGAAAAAAAAAGCTGAAAATTCTAAATGCAGACAGAGTTCAGGTTTTCTGTGCTTTTCTTCACACACACACACCATGGGATTTTAATTATTTTTTCTGCTGCATAAAATCATATGATAAATCTGAATCTAAGAGCAAACCTGCAATATATTATCCACGATATAAGGTTGACTCAAACGATTGAAGTCCCAAATACCCTTCTTTTCAAGCTCTTCCTACAAAATCATATATATTCAATGGATATCATTACACAGGCATTTAATGGAAATTTGAATAGAGGGTAACCTGCTTCAAATGAAATCTCATTGACAAGGCTTTTATATATTCCTCAAATATTTAGCATGAATGTGCTGAAACACTAAGAGTTAAAGTGTCACGAGGAAATGTTTCCAGTGTAACTTCAGAGCTAACAACCAGACAAACATTATTAATTAAGTTCCAGATCCAATAGTCAGACAAACAAATTCAACGGGCAAGTATTTTAATCCACAAGAAAGAAAAAGATCAATAAGGATGCCTAACATAAATCGTTAAATGCTATACAATGTGAACATAAATTGAAAAGTGTAAAATAACTAAAAAAGTGATGCTCGGATTTTAATTTCTACTTTCATCAGAGGATGATTTTCATTTCTCCCTACTGGGACAGTTAGTAGAGAGCTTCTTTTGCTATGTAAACAAGTTCCTCCTCATCAAAAGACCTAACCAAAAACAAGTTGAAATACCTGACTAAGCGGAATTGAAGGTCGGAATTTTCCCATGAGACCAGTTACTGCATGTTCTGGGAGCTCCCAAATTCTAAAAAAGCCCAGAATATGATCTATTCTGTATGCTGTGAAATATTTCCCCATCTGCAAATATCCACGTTTGTAGCACGCAAAATGAATTCTTTGTCCTATAAATGTATTTTACAAAAATATTTTGGAAATGAAGGACGTGTCTCCAGAGTTAAGAAATGAAGCTGAAACCAGTCAAGATGAGTATCCTATATGTTGCAGTATTTGCAAAATTGATAGTAATACGTATCCAATATATCAGAAACAAAAACAAAGCAACCTGTGCCAGTCGTGCTTGCCACCAGGCATAATTATCCTTCGACATTTCCTCCCAGTTATAAGTAGGAAAGCCCCAGTTCTGCCCATTCTTATCAAAATAGTCTGGTGGTGCACCAGTTGACGTGTTCATCCGGAATAGATTTGGGTAAACCCATGTATCCACACTATGTCGATCTACTCCAATGGGAAGATCTCCTTTCAAAACTATTTTGTTGTTTCTAGCATATTCTGCAGCTTCTGAAAGCTGGAATAACAACCATGACAAATGAAATCACATGTGCAACTATTTATATAATTGATAACAACATTGAAATATTTGCATCCTTATTTTATGGAAACTAAATTTGTGTGATAAAGAAACTTCAATATTGTAGACGAACCTGCAAATGTAGATGGAATTGGACATAAAAATGAAATGCAATTGTGTTGTAACTCTCACTCTCCTTTGACACCAACTTTTCCAACTGCAATGCAAACCAGTAATTTAGTTTAAAATAGGGCTAGAATAACTCAGTTCTTATAAGCAAAGGAATGAACTGTCAAAAAACTGCAAAATGGGAAAAATATACCCTGCACCAAAAATCATCATAAAAAAAAATCCTCTTTTACGAAGCAGCAAATGTAATCCTTGATAAGACCTAGGTTCTAAGTTAGCAAGGAGAGCAATATGGAGATGTTATGCCTAAGTGAAAAGTGCACACAAGTGGAAAAGCAAACAGATGAGAGAGAAACAAAAGAAGACACAAGGTAACTGCCGAACTGTACACACTATACTCTCTTCATGCCAAAAATGGAGAGGGCGTCAGTTACATGAAGATGTCAGGTCAAAGAAAATTCAGGCTTTCATGGGATTTACACAGAGGAAATAACTATAAACAGTTTTGGAATCTCATTCGTCGCTGCTTAGAGGAAATTGTCCACAATTTCTATTGATCAAAAGAGGTACACCCTTTCCAACGATGTATGAAATAGTTTATTGGCCTTGTGTAGTTGGGGTGATTGTATGGAACCATGTGTCTTCTTGGCTTTAAAATCAGAAAACCTTCTGAAAATAGAGGTGCTTAATCCAGGGGCAGAATGCTCCGTTGAGCTGAAGAGGTTCAAATAAAATAAGAACCAAACTTATAGTAGTTTAATGAAGCACTTGTGCAAAAGATATTGTTTCCTTGTACTCTGTTTGAGGTGAAACATCAAGGGAAGGAACTACACAAATAGTGATTGCTTCTAAAAAGTGTAGATCTATCTGCTTCGTTGTGGATATGAATGGGAGCAAGGAGATCTGTGACTCTTTGTCCAAAGAAAGATAGGATAGATGAGAATCATGGATGTTGCTTGGAAGTGTTACCCCCCCACGCCTAGAGGTAACTAGAGGAGATCATGTCTCATGGCCCACAATGAAGACATTGATCCCGACGATGATGATGATCAGCATATCCATTCATGGCAGCCCAATAGCCCCTCTCACTCTCTCACTCTTGATCAGCAAAGCTCATCACATCCAATTAGCATAGTCCTTGGAAGATGGTGGTCCAGCGTCATCATGAGGTACATTAGCCCTTGTTTCATATGAAGTGTCATACTTAATATATTAAGCATATGAATGAGGATCATTGGTTGAAGTTGGATAACAAATCATAAGCTCAAGAAGTTATGCTTGTTGCCTTGTTTCACCTTGGTGGCCATCATTTGTACTCTAGTCCCATGTTGTCACCCCCAAGGAACAGGGGTATTACTGGGGGCCCTGATAAGGGTAACGTTCTGTTCCCCCCCACCCCCCCNAACACTTACCATCCTGGAGCCTACCGCAATGTACTAAACTTCGATAATGGGTCATGTTCATTCTCTCATGAGAAGAAGGGCTAGAATGTTAAGGTTGATGCAACTGCTATAAAAAATAAAAGAAAGAAATGTGGGATAATGGCCAATTGTAACATCAAAAGGCCAACTTGAGCTCTACACCCTCTAATGGTAATTGCCCCTTGTCTCGATGCACTGAATGCACATCTATAACAAGACTTTATCCCAGTAAAAATGAAAGAATAATGCTTGAAACCTGTAAAGGGGACTTGAAAAGTGAAAAAATGAATATCAAAAGGCAAGAGAAGGGGTTTGGAATGCAAAAAAGTAACGAGGAAAGGGTACCTCAAGCAAGCAAGTGCTCCCTCTACAAAGGCGCTCATAGAAATGGACCAAATGATTCCATAAGCCATGAAGTAAGCCCAACATGTTTCACTATCACACTTACTCTTGAAGGGTTTCTTTGATTTCTTGCATCTCCTAGGACGTATCCCTCTACTTGGGTATTTTCTTTCCTGCTTTGGTTGGTGCACCTAATAGAGTCTTTCAATGGTCCTCCCATAACTAAACTTGCCAAATTGCATAAAGTCTTGAGCTAATGTGAAGTTTGAAGGGGATACTCAATGTGAATTGTTGATGTGGCTTCTGTGTTAAGTAACAACTTACTTTATATGATCTAAGGACTCTTATACCCTGTGAACATTGATCTATTGATCTTACTTGATTCCATAACTTTGATTGATTTGGATGCACCTAACATAGTTCTTTGAAGGACATCCCATGCTTTCACCCAGGATGTTGTGCTCTTATTGAAGGATATGGCATGTGTGATGCATAGCATTGAGTCATTTGGTGGCTTGACATACTCAGACACATGGTCTCACATCTTCTGGGCCTTGGACAATGGACGGATGGGTTTGTTGGTTTTTCATAAGAGATGATATTGTATATGAATATATTATTACAATGATGAGTGTTCCATATATATAAAACATATGGTGACCATCCATGAAAGGATGCGTCCCTTGGATAATAAATAACTACATATTTATTATATATATTTATACTTTGTATTATAAATATCACGTCATATATATATATAAGAATGTCTTCCCGATGTTGTTCAAACATCAACACTCCCTCTCAACAAGGGAGACATTGTTCATCATGCCAAAACTTGTCTCTGAAGTATACAAACTTCAATCTAGACTCATCGCATATTCATAATACAAGATGACTTCACATCCAATGCATCCAAGGCCTATGGGTAGTTCACGAATAGCTTCAACATGTCACCATGACATCCCCTAACTCGCAATGCATATGTACCTTGTCACTCCCTCTAAAGAGGGACCACACCAAGCTATCTCTCTTATTTTCCCGAGCCCTCCTGTGAGGGAGTTAAACTCGGTCCCGCTCTGATACCATGTTGGTTTTTCATAAGAGATGATATTGTATATAAATATATTATTACAATGATGAGTCTTCCATATATATAGAACATATGGTGACCATCCATGAAAGGATTTGTCCCTTGGATAATAAATAACTACATATTTATTACATATATTTATACTTTGTATTATAAATATCATGTCATATATTATATATATATATATATGGAAGAATGTCTTCCCGATGTTGTTCAAACATCAACAGGGTTTGCATTTTGATAGATATGATCATGATGGCACACATATGGGTAGAAAGCCCACACTTTGGACAATGCACCCACACCTTACTCAGCCACTTGATGGAGGACGTTGCACTTGGTTTGGCTTGGACAATACTCAGAGAGGTGGTGCATGATCATTCCACCTTGGACAATGGCTCTCTCACCCTGATGTTGGGCTCTTTGATGATGATGTCATAAGCTAGGGTTTGATTGAGATGATGGGGTTTGTTTGCCATTAGACACCATATGATGGCTTGAGATGTGCCATGACACTTAATGAGGATTTTTCACCTTGCTTGCACCATTGGATGATGACATGTGGCCTTAGGAGGCTCTCTTCACCTTCTTGAGGGCTTGACATCCCCACACGTGTAACCCTATGGTGGTTTATTTGCATTTATTTTCATTTTTTAGGCTATTTGAGGGGTCGGCCCTACTTGTATCATGGATTATTGTCACTTTACTTCATTTAGTGGACAAATAGCACTTGGTTACCTCATATAAAAAGAGGAAGCGCTCAAACTCTTTTCTCATCATCACATTATCTCACACTTGTGGGATATCTCTCTTAGAAACGTTCGCTCTACTTTTTCTCTCTTGGAGTCTCATGCGCACTATTGGAGTGATGTTATGGATGGATGTTTCTCTTGTTGGTGGTAATCTCTTCATGAACTATGGTTTCCTCATTCTAATGCACCTAGTTAGTAAGTGTTTACTTTCACTACATGTGATGTTTGTTGGTAAATTTTGGTGAAATGCTCTATTAGAGTGGTAATAGTTGCATGTTGTCGTTTTTACTTGAATAATTTTGAAACCCTAAGGAAGGATTAAGAGTGGTTATCCCCTTCCCTTGTTGTTTTCACCTTAACTTGTTGAGGCTTTCAAGATTTTCCTTAAGGGTGAGGAGTGGCTATCCCCATAGGCTACAAGACCTAGTTACTATCCATCTTTTTTGCTAGATGCATTGGAAGAAGTGGAACGACACCTATTGTTTATGAGTGGATAACCTTTAGTAGCCTTTTCCTTTGAGGTTTGATTTGGTTCTATGAGTGCATAGCTTTAAAGGTTCAAACCTTCACCTTTCCCTTGCTTGGCCTCCTTGAAGGTATTACATTGACTCCATTTGCCCTAAGGAAGTAGACGGCACTAGTATTTACACTTGTGATGCTTAACACTCTCAACAACTCTCAAAACTCTTTCTCTCAAAACGATTTAGTTAACTTCACTAACTCTAACTCTAACCCAACTTGTAGCAAACAAGTGAATTTATTTCTGCTGTTATAAAGGGTTTGCTATAGCCATTAGGGTTTGATATTATTGTTGCATACTTAATATTGTGTCTAAAACTGCTCAGAATCATTGTCTAGCAATTGGATATTGTTCTCCTTGTTGAAGGCTAAATTCTAAGATTTAGTTGGTAATTTTCTGGGCTAATTTTCTTGTTGCTGTTGCAAATTATTTATTGTTGATATAGACTGGTTTACTGCTGCAATTTTACAACAGAAATTGGTTATACTTGATATCTAGTATCTAAAGGTGAATGGTATGCAAAATAACTTGGCAATTGACTAAGTTACCAGGATTCGGATCGGATCCAGATCCGGATACGGCGGGGAAACGGCAAGTACAAACAATATAAATATATTTTTAATAATTTTTAAAAATAAAAATTATATAAGAATTATATAATATATAACTTATATATATTATAATATATAACACTTATATAAAATAACTAATATATTAGATAAATAAAATATAAATAAAATTAAAATTGAAGTATTATATATAAATTATAACATTAACTATTATAAAAATTATAATCTTAACTATTATAACATTATCACATTAACTATTAACTCCTAAAAATTATAACATTAACTATTAAAAATTTAAAATAGATTTGGGTTGACGGAAAGAACTCCCGTTAGGTCGGTCGGAAAGAACTCCCGTCCTCCTCGATAACGAGAATACACTCGAGAATACATAAACTAACATCGATGCCGAACCGTTTTCTGCGATAAATAAAATAATTGAACTCGAATACCTGAACTCGAGAATACATAAACTAACACCGACGTCGACCCGTTCTCTGCGATAAATAAAATAATTGAACTCGCGCATGCTATGACCTGCGTATAGGTGAAATACAGTGCACTGCAGATCCTAGGCGGATCCCGATGGATCCGAATCCGAATCCGTATCGGATTTGGGGATCCGCGGATCCAACCCCGAGGCCCCACGGATCTGGTAACATAGGCAATTGATGATTTTATGCATTGAAGTGTTTCTTGTCTCGCACAGGTTAACCAATTACCTTATTCAACTTGTTTCACCCTTCATCTTTCCTAGATCTAGCCTAACCTATTGAGTGGCTAAGATAGGGGGTTTATAGACTTTGCCTAGCTTGTTATAGCATCCCTTGAGGTCACTAGGGAAGCCTCCCTTGTGTTGGACCTCTTTTCTTCGCTAAAATGAGGGATTTATTTGCTTAGGTGACAATGGTAGATACTTCTAATTGTTACACAAGATTGACATATTGTGGAGGGCTTTGCACAAGTACAAATCCTATGATAACAGGAAGTACACCTCCCTGCTTAAGTACGAACTGTATGAATTATTTGTTTTTGTCCTAGGAGGTTGTTGCATGTCGAGTGGTGTAAGCATGAGTGCAGAACAAAGAGCAATGAATTTATGAAGATTGACTTGCTTGACAATGCTCCTTCCAGAAGACCAGGAATTAAGGGAAGAAACAATAAGTATATAAACTTTACAATCCTTGTGCCATCGATAGGTCTTACTGAATCCATCATAGACTAGCTGCAAGGACCCTTTTCAAGAATTGTCATTAGCATTGTTGAGTTGATTTGGAAGGTCAAATGTGCAACTTGGCTTCAACATTCAAAGAAAAATGGAAAGCATGATCAAGGGAAGAGATGTTTAAGAGCTCTAATTCCTTTCCTAAATACAGAAATAATAAAGAATTGGATGTTGAGTCTCTTCAAAATCTTGTACCCCTAATCTGATGGATAACTGGTTGAACCAATCAACGTATTGTTGCATAAATTGACCTGGTAATTGTTGGAGTTGTAACCAACACAATAACACGGGATCGTAATAGCCAAAGGGGTAGAATACTTTGGAATGGCCTCACTAAAGTGATATGTGATATCTAGTAACTGAACATTCAACCACCACCATGTATGCACTTGGTTGTTCAATGAACTTCAACAATCATGATCTTTTGAAGGTCTATGTAATGTTCCCAAGCCAAGATGCAAGGAACATCACGGTTTTGGGTGTCTTTTTAAACTTTTATTGGTTGTGGCATTTCGTCAAACACTTTGTTGATTTACTTGTTTGTATGTGTTTACTTTCAGGTTGACCTCTTGATTTCGGCCTTAGGGTTTATGTTCAATAATCACACATAGATATGAAGATATCATCAATGAAAGTACAAGATACACCAAATATGTAACCAATAGCAAGATCTGACCTTTATTAATATAGTGAGCAAGAACCTGATACAATGAAGATGCCGATCTGGAATGCACATTAGATGGCTCCAAGATAGAAGATAGGAGCTGCTACAAAATGCTCGAATAGAAGACCACAAGCCTCCCAAAGGCCGAATACTCACTGAAGACCAATGCAAGAGTAGATCTAGGCCGAAGAACTGCTAAACCACCAAGCTGGAAGGTGCCACGCCCTGCTGGAATGCTGAAGCTCCTCAACAATTCGGCCCTGCTACCAAAGATGTCCAAATGCTCCGATGAAGATGCCAAAAAGTAGATCAGGGCCCAGGCAACCCCAAGAACAACCCAGGTGCTCAAATCTCCAAGATCCCTCTCAAACCCTATGGATCTGACTCTCCTCCAAGTAATGGTGTGCCCCCTTGAATGCCTGAAACCCTAGATAATTCGACCTCTCTCCTAGAGACCTCCAACAGCTCCACCGATCCACCAGAATGATAGATCGGGGTACGGCAATGAAAACCCAAATGCTCAACTAGGCAAAATACTTGCTAGACCCATGGATCTAGCCACCCTCCAAAATGTGGTGCGCCCTCCTCTTGGGAAATCGTCCCACTCTCAATACAAATGAATCCACCACCAAAACACCTCCGGAATCCACCAAGAATAATGCTATGACACCTACAAAGGAAACCCAATACTTGGAATTCCCAAAATCACTTCTCCTCAACTAGAACGAATCCTCCCTCAATAGATGGTGTGCCCCTCTTGCTGGAAACCCCAACTGGTGCGCCCTCTCTCTTTCTGTACCTGCAACTGATGTAGAATCCTCCTGCAACTGAGTAGATCTGGAACTAGAATGGTGTGGGAGAGTATTGCATCTCCGAGACCAAGCTTGGGACAAGCTAGGTGGAATCTTTCACCATCGAATCGTCTTCTAGGGTTTGTTAAGTCAAAACCCTCAAAACCCCCAAGAGATGGGCCCTCTAGCTAGAAGCCAGATATCCAAATGATAGACATACATGAATGAATGAATAGAGGCCTTTGCCTTTCCTTTATACTTCCTGCTCACCTTCTCCCTCCAAAATGACTTTCATTTTATTAATATTTAATTAATTAATTAATTAACCTTTTTACCTCTGAAAAGTGTCTTATCTCTCCTTGTGGCTTCCCTGGCCACTGAAAGTCACTTCTAGCCATCCTATCCTGTAGTGTTGCTCCTCCGATTCCAATGAGCTATTATACTGAGAGGTTCCTCCAAGTAATGTGCCCAAAATGACCTCTTCGGTGAATTTAATTGACTTATAGCTCAAAATACTCAAAATCATGGAAATCATCGAAATGCAATGAAACCAAAGCCAACCTGTGCGGAATGGATCATAATGATGAAATGGGATGAGCGATGCAAGCCAGATGCCAAAATGCCTCTCAATAATCCCTGTACTCACTATAACATCCATCTGGCTACTCTGGTCATCATAAACCCCTACAATGTAATGATGTCCCAAAGTGGGGTCATTACAGTCTATTGAGTTCTGTTGGGTCTTGAAATATTCCTCAACTCTCATGGCCCATGCATCCAATTTTTCACCAATGGATGGGCCATCAAATGGAGGTATGGAGATTTTTGTCTTCAGCTTGAAGGTCAGTTACAAGAGTGGAATGGTTATAGGCCTCTATTGTTGTGCAGCCATTTGAAATTGTTGTTGTTGTCCCAATAACTATAGGAACATTGACATCATCTTTGCTTGAAACTTGTTCTCATGTTGTCATTGTCTCAAAGCTCTTCAACAAAGAGATGGACTAGATTTGAATCTGGGTGGGATTCTGCGTTCTGTGGAATTTCATCACCTTGACGTCAAGAGGCCAAGAGGACTTGACAAGACTAGTTAATGTAGAAATTTCGGTTTAGGACTTTTATTGCAACTTCGGAAATTTCACCTCTCATTAGAGGTTTCCCGGATCTAATACCTGAGAGCTTTCTGCCTTAGCACTGATCTAAAATATTTAATTACAGCAGCGAACAGCAGCAAATACTTCACTTCACTTCAGTCCAAATCACTAGGCAGCTCGAGAAAAGATACTAAACAAGTGTGCTTCAATGTCAACAAGACACTTTTTCATGCATATAACAGATCTGTAATAACTTTCTTACAGCAGATTTTACAATGGTAAATCTCCCCTCTTATCTTCAAGATATATGTTAAATCTCTTAATAATTTGAGCCCTATGTTATGTCAAATCAGCATGAACAAAAAGTGCCAGAATTTACCCAATCAAGAAAACAACACAAGCTGAAAATCAAATCGGCAAGTACAAAATAATTGGACAGATGAAATACTTCATTAATATAAAAGACATGAAGTTCATGTACATACTCAAAGTCAAAGCTTATCACCAAGCTGGTACAATCTCAAGCTCTCCAAACCCTAGCTAGGGAAAACATGAAAATCCCTAACCACCAACTCCTAGCTAGGAATCACTCCTAACCAATACTGGTTACTCCACCAAAGATCCTCCTTGGCTCTTACACTCGCATCCCATTAGTGTACAAGGCGTCTCCTTCTCTCTTCTCCACAACAACCATTACCAAGTAGCACTAGGGTTTCTGCATACCACAAAACCCTAGTCTCTTCTCTTAGAAGAGATACTAGATATAATGCTATCTTTGTCTCCCTAGGGTTTATCACAAACCCTAGCTCCTTTTCCTCTCTAGGGTAAAACCCTAACCTTAGAATTTCACTTGAAATTCTCCAAGAACTCTAGCACTCCAAGACAAAGAGAGATAATACAGAGATGTATACACAAGAAAGAGAGACTAGTTCGCTCCACTCCTTATATATCTATCAAGTGTGTGAAATGAATGAATTGATGAAAGGACTCTCTCCTTCTATTTATATGTGAGGTAAGGGAGGCCAACAATGTTAGATTTTGACCGCACCTCAAGTCTGGTCTATTGTTTCTACAGTTGTACACAAATTTACCCCATTTGAACTGTAAACATAAACACAATGAGATGCCTAACCATTTAGCACCGTGGAAGATAAATCAAGCAATTAGATCATACACAGGTACACAAGAATTTGATGCTCAAATTCAATGTTCTTAAACCAAGAACCAATGGGCTCCTATACCAGGGACAATGGCCCAATTTCCATACAATAGAAAAATTCCAAATACTTACAAAGAACAGTTGAAACCCTCCTTGGTTTCCATGCCCAAACCTGGTCAAAGGAAGTGTTGTTGTCCTTATACACACTTGCAAACGTGGGTGAAGTCCAACCCACTTAGTGTGTCCTTGGAGGCACAATGCCTAGGTTCAAAGCCCACTATCACCTCGACTTGAACCTCTTTCGTCTAGGCTTACTCCTAGGGAAGCCAAGGAGGGTAGACCCTAGTTACTATGTGAAATTAAGAGTTAATTCTAAGAGTTGATTTTAGTTGATTAAAGGTTTGGGGATCTAGCCTATATGCAAAAGCAACAATGCAAAGTGCAAGATTAAAGATGCAAAAGAAATCCTTTCCCTAAGGCAACTAAGACTAGTGCCTAAGATTGGGCAAGGGATCAACTAAATTTGAGGTAATTTCATTTTTACAAATATTACAACAATATTACAAATGAAAACTAGATACAAGATTCTACAATTAGACTAGATACAAATAAATGAGATAAACAACTACTTGCAAAGTTAATACAAAGACTAACAATAGATACAAATTATACAAAGCAAAGCAACTAACCAAGCAACTAACCTGCAATGAAACTTGAATGTGCAAGCAAAGAAGATATTGCTCAAAGGAAAGTACAACCGCAACACATCAAGCCAACTATCCCAAACAAGAGTGCCTCCAAGGGATGCGCATCTCAAGGGGAAGTTTTGTTAATGTTTATGCCATTATTATAGTTCTTTGCATTTTAATAGATAAGAGCAACATAAGAACAAAATCACTGAGAAATACACATTCACATGAGACACAACATTTATCCGGGGAAACCCTCTAGGGGAAGAAAACCCAGCAAAAACTTCCTTATCATAAATTGCCAATACAATGTTCAAGAGATAACTCAAACCAATACAGATAGTCCTCTCCAAAAGATGTGCCACTCTTCTCCTTCTCTACAACTGGTAAGTTGTAGCTTGCCTCTTAAGAATGAGCAAGTGTGTTGTGTGATAAAGTAAGGCGCTAGCCTCTCTATATATACAAGACTGTCACGTGTGAAGGGTCTTCACTGGCAGGGTCGACCTCTCACTCTGGGTGGGTAAACCCACCTTTAATTTATTTCTAGGCTTCAAAAATAACTGTTGGGGCCAACTTCTTATTCTGCCTATTACAATTGTCCGTTGACCAATCCGCAAAAGGGAATTTGGTCCTAATACAATTACCGACATGATTAATCCACAATGGGGATTAATCCCATGAATAAAATAACAATAATAAGAAGAATACTCTTTCCAGTTACATTATTTCAACACTCCCCCTTAACAAGAAGGGTATTCTTCAACAACATCAAGCGAGAGAGGTCTGCATCATCAGTGGCATCAGGAGGATAGTATCGTCAATATCATCTTGGAACATTGGCTGGCATATTTACGAGTCATCGGAAGTTTTCTTCATCGGCGACATCGTCATTCTCGAAAGAATGCCATCATCATCTGCATCAATATGTATCAGTAAAAATGATACCTCATCACACCACTAGGCTAGCACATCAAAGTACTACACTGGCTCAATGTCATAGCTGATACGCTGGTAGCTCAGTGTCAGTCACATCTTGCTTTACGTCTAACAACTAGGTCATAAGCAAGGTATACATCATCTTGTTTTACGTCTAACAACAAGGTCAGAAGCAAGGAATCATCTTGCTTTACGTCTAACAACTAGGTCAAAAGCAAGGAACACATCATCATCTTGCTTTACGTCTAACAACGAGGTCAGAAGCAAGGA
>SNQJ01S0088059.1:16762-28546 GCA_010110895.2 Picea sitchensis | reverse complement strand
AACCCCCTTTGGTGGCTAACCAAAACCCATGAATACCAACTTGCTAAGCCACCCAATCAATCACCCCGACAGTGGTCAAGTGGATTAGTGTAAGATCCAAGCAGTCATCCAAAGTGAAAGAGATCTAATGCATACATAAGAATATTATAATGATCAAATACGACACATACCATGATACCTCGGACCAATTACCTCATGGAGCAAGAGCCTTTCTGATGCAAGCCCAGGCCGGTAGTGATGGAGGCTGGTACTGTTGGCAGGACAAGTCTGGCTGAGAAGAAGAAGATGGGTCCTCCAGGACCATGCTCAAGTGGCTCCATGCTCTCGGTACTCCATGTCTAGGACCATGTGGGCCTCGAGACATGATCTCCTAGTTATCCCTAGATATCGGGGATAACAGGACCCCACCAATACATAGTACATCGAAGCATGGTCTAATACAATACATGAGTACAAATACAACCACATTTTTGGCTCATCATGATACAAGGAAGCACATAATCTGCTCATATGATGGGTCACATCTAGTGAAAAAAATGTAGGGTACACTGAAGTGAATCTAACATGTAACACTATGCATCCATAGGAGCTAGTTGAGCCATATAAGTCAATGTAAAGGGGTTATTAAGGTCATTTGTGTGGTCCTCCATGTTGGTAGATGCTCATAAGGCGATTTTATTATGTCCAGGTGTGTCAGCCATGATCTCGGAGGGGTTAAGGTCAAACTAGCGTAACTAAACCAATCCCACCACTGTCACCTCAATGGGAAGGTTCTTTCTATTTAGGGAGGTGAGGCCTAGGGGAGACGTCCCCGGTGACTTGGGGTTTTGAGAAGGCAAAAAGGCTTAGAAAGGCTAAGTGATAGTAATCCCCCTCACAAGTCACCACTGAGCAGAAAGTCCAGCTTATAGCCAATAAAAGATAATTGGAAGTAATAACCAATAAGAGTACCTGCCCGAGACAAAGCAACAAGAAACTATATGTGCAAGCTTGCTTGCTAGTTAGTACTTCATATAATTCAATGACTTTTCGGATAATAAGAAATTGAGCAATAATATTGACGAAGTAAATCAATGTTTGTACAATAGCAATGATTAAAATATCACTTCTCAATAAATGCTAAATGAAACTTTGGCATTCAATATAATAATATCAATACTTTATAAAACATGCCTTAACCAACCATTCAATTGCTTTAAAGATGAAGTAAATGCTGCATATAGGTGTTTATAGCACAAGAAGATGATGGCAACAGTAGGGTTAGTAGAATTAGTCTAGGCTAGGGTTAGTAAGAGTTAGGGTTTGTTCAAAGTATTGGAAGTTTGTAGGATCAAATTACTCAAAACACAAGGCCTTAGATCAGTGTGTTGCTAGGGTATATGGAGTCAAAAGAGAGAACGCAAAGGTTGAAGGACTAAGATAATGAAAGGCCAAAGGCTAGAGGGTTAAACTTTGAGGTGTTGCTAAACCAAGGCCTCAAAGATAAAACCCTAGGGGAGAGAGCTCACTTTGGTGTAGAAACCCTAGGCCTCAGTGCTCTCTCCTCCTTCTTTAGCTTAATGGCAAAAATGGCTAGCTTAAAAGATGATTGATCCAAGACAAGAGAGTTTGTGAGTGACGTGTTGCTAGAGCAAGGCTTCACTAGACAAACCCGAGGGAAAAATGGCTCACCAGGTGTAGGCTATCCTAGGCCTTGATGCGTCTTTCTCCTTCTTAGCTCAACAAGAGTAAAACGGATAGGCTAGAAGGAAAGAATAGAGTGTTGCTAAGGCAAGGCTCTATCTTACTTCAGGAAATAAAATGGCTTAAAACCAAGGTAGGGACATGAGACAAGGACCTTTAACATGTGCTTGTCACCTAGGGTTTAATTTAGCAAATTATAATAATAAATGCAAGAAAACAACACTACAACCATTCAATCAAGAAGTTTTGCAGAAATTTACTTACATTTAACCAAGAAATCATATAGCAAAACCCTAGTTGTAATACCTTCCACCAAGAAAAATGCCAAGAAAAAGTCTTCCTTCAACAAGTGTGCCTCACAATTTCAGCCAATAACACCAAAAATGGCGCAAATTTCAGACCTCAATAATGAGTGAGTGAAAGATGATCCTAAAATGAGAGTGAAAACCCTCAATATATAGTGTACCAATGACCTAAATTACATTTTAGGTCATTAAAAGGCCAAAATACCAAAGTCATATTGTTTTACATTAAATGTTTAAATTAAAACCCTAATCAAGCAATAGAGAGACGTCATCCCCTTTCTAGGGTGGCGTTAGCCCCTTTTAGGGCAAATACAGCCTCCTAGAGTAAAACGTTAGCCCTCCTTAGGCTTCTCCAAGCTACCACGTGTGCCAAAACTGCCAAAGCTACCTCCCAAAACGTCCATACTGTTGGTGACGTCATGGGCATCCTGGGAGATGTCATGGGCCTTCCAAGGCCAACTTTCCTGTGGATAGGGCTCAACCCCCCTAGGTACAGGTCTGCTCAGCTGCCTCTGGTGGATTCTTCTGCTCTTCCCTGGCACAAACGCTTTGCCCTGTCTATGCACTTTTCTGGGGTCTCAGCATCCATCGGGTGGGCTCTTCAGCCCCATGGAGGTCTGAACCAATCATCTCCCCATGTGTACCTGTCCAACGTGGTACCTGTCCATCAGGCATGATCCTACACATCAACAGCTACGCCCTCCATGGGCTCATAAGTCACAGGGGTCATAGCAATGTCAATCACATCTCATCATCAATATTATTAAACATGTGCATAAAACCCTTATTACCCAGTTAAACACTCAAAGACATTATACAAGTTTACAATACAAGTTTGGGGAAAGTGACAGGGCGTCCTATTGGGCTAGTGTCCACTGGAAAAGGAATGTTTCTGGAAAAGATTAAATCTAAGTCGTGAAAGTGGGTGAGGTGGATAAGGGATGTCCTGACAAGGGGTGCAGTGAAAGCAGGGGAATGCAGAGCTTTACCTGTGGGTGCCTTTGTAGAAGGCGAGTTGCACCTGTCTTGGATGCAATTGTTTCCAAGCCCATTCATGCCTTTATTCTTTTTTCTTTATTTATTTTTTCTTTCAAGAGGCTAATCAGGGGACACTGCCCTGGCGTGGTGACCAGTGGTGGCAGCGTTACCCACAAGTACTTTCACAGAAATGAGAAGGCTAGCTTGTGATGAGACCCCCTTTCTCTTGGCCATGCAACCAAGAGTCACTACCCTGGCGTGGTAACCAGCTGCTAGTAGTGTCATACTGCTAGGTACCCATGGACCTAATAGGTTGGCTCGTAATGAGACCCCCTATCCTTTGACTAGGTCTTGTTTTATTATTTTTATGGGACCCTCTTGTTTCTTGCTGAGAAGCTTTTTACTGCTTTCTTGGGGATCCCTGGGCGAAGCATCTCGAGGTTTTATTTTTTAGGCTTTTATCTTTTGCCAGCTTGCTTTTACCTTCTTGGCCTTTAGCCCCTTCTTCCCACGAGGCAAGGTGCAACCCTTAAATGATTGGCCAACCCAATGCCCGGACAAATGTAATGGGATGGATGAGCGGGAAGTAAGATGAAAAAGTGGTAATATGACAAGAGTGGACGATGACTTTTCAGAAATCCCCCCAGTGGCAAACCAAAACCTATGGGCACAGGCTTACTAGGGCATCCTGTCATTCCCCCCAGACATGGTCAAGTGGACAAGTATAAGATCCAAGCATTTGTTAGAAACAAAAGGAATTAAATGCACATATTCAAAGGTTTTGAAGATCAGAGTGGCACATACCATGATACCCGGACTCATTACCTCATGGAGCAAGAACCATCTCTGACACAGGACCAAGCCGAAGGTGATGGATGTTGTTGTTGCTGACAAAGTGGAGGCGCTGAAAGGGAGAAAAGATGGGCCCTCCAGGGCCATGCTAAAGTCGATCCGGCTCTCAGTACTCCATGTCTAGGACCTGTGGGCCTCGAGACATAATCTCCTAGTTATCCCTAAAAGTGGGGATAACAGCCTCAAGAACGATAAATAGATGATATCTAGCCCATTCTAAGGCCTCATTCATCATCATTGAATAATCACTTCTCTTATATTTCGTGGGTTTTGAAGCCTAAGGTATGAGAAGGAGATTTTATAGTCGTAGAACCTATTCCAAGACACCACAAGATGGGCATGGAATACCTATTTTAGATGGCAGGGAGCAATGTTTACATTCCTAAGGCAAGCAGTATGTGGCCCATCTCTTTGGAAGCAGTGCTTTCCACAATCTTAGTATTTTTCTTCATTCTTTTTGATACGTCGTTCTATTCATCTGAAAAGTGCCATTAATTTCTGAATATCTCATTATATTTCTGTTATCTTGGGAAAATTATGTTGTAGTATTAGTTTATGTGCAATTTGGGGCATAACAGTTTCTATCATCCTCCTGTTTATCATAATGATGTTCAAAGATTGGTACCAATTGAGATAACAACTCTTAAGGATAAGATTTTACATGAGCTTCATGAAAGTCCTTTTTCAAACCATGTATGAAGATATAGCACAGATGCAGAAGTAAAGAAAACTGCATATCTAAAAAAATGTGCACAAGAGAAATTAGATTCTACAGGACATGTAAATACTGCCAGGTGGAAATGCAAACGAAGAACATCTGAAGGGCTACTGAATTTACATGCAATTCATGAAATTAATCACTATCCAGAAGTTCTTTAAAATGGATTTTTGGCTATGATAAATTCATCAAACCTTGTAATTTCAGGAATTAAAAATCAATGCTGCAGTCTTTTAATGAAGTAAGAACTCCCAAGTAACTCTTTAATTTTCATGATTAAAAAATCTACTGTGGATTTTTAATAAAGAACTCCCAAGTAACTCTTTAGTTTTCATGATTAAAAAATCTACTGTGGATTTTTAATAAATATCTGAGATACTCCAAGGAAGGTAAACAAAATTAAGGTACAAAATGTTAGCAGATTTCTTTGAAGGCATTCTCCATCCCCTTCCTCCTTGCTGCCAGTTAACTGTTAAATACAAATCCATCCATGAAAATAAATGAAAAATTGCTCAAGGGGCATAGCAGAATCCAAAGAGACTATTTTAACAGCTTTGAGAGATTGTACAAACTAAAAAGAGATGTTTATGTTATTCCAATCAAAAATATTCATTCTAACATTGATTTTGAATGACTTCACTAACATTTCACAAGATTATAGTAGAATAATTTTATAATCTTACAAGTACACATCAACGTCGATAAGAAAATGCAATTACACTGCATTTGAAAACTGTAATAATTATAAAACCCATCTAATCATGTTTAAACAAGGCACCTTTGCTTTAGAGAGTTCAGAGAAGCGACCCCATTGACTATGATCTGATGTCTCAAAAAAATCCCGGAGAAAACAAAATGCGGCGTACGGTTCCAGCCAGGCCTGTCCATTCGCCACAGAGAAGAATTCAATGTAAGTAAGAAAAATAAGAAACATAGAATGGTAAGATTCCTTGATGCTCTACCAAATCATATACTATATGGCATAATATCAGATGCAATCAAACATGTTAAATTTGCTACTTATATTAAAGAAAAAATAAACTGCTTTCTAACATAGCACAATTAGTTTACAATCTATTAAGATCTAATTTTTTTCATGTAAAATCAAAATTCACCAGTGTCTATGAGAACCTCGCTGTCTAGACTCTAAGTACAATCCAAGGTGTATAATTCATAACAAGCATACATAGAAAGAAATTTAGTCATAAGAAACTGATCACCCTATAACCAAAGTAACAAAGGATGCCTAATAATTATATAAGCAAATGATACATTAATCAACTAATTTTAATCTATCAATATTTCCTCCTGGAAGAACTTCTGGAAAGCATCTGAACTAAGCACTTCATCTTTCTCCAAGTAGAAAATCTTTTTAGCAATTGCTAGTTTTGCAGCCATGGTAGCTTCATAATCTACATCCTGTGCAAAATCATCCTTTAGTCACCTTATTCTCCTGAAAGAACTTCTGGAAAGCATCTGAACTAAGCACTTCATCTTTCTCTAAGTAGAAAATCTTTTTAGCAATTGCTAGTTTTGCAGCCATGGTAGCTTCATAATCTACATCCTGTGCAAAATCATCCAATACATAGAGGTTCATATATAATCCATGGAGGGATCCTGGAATTGATACATCTGACTGTGTAGAAAGCTGAAATAGCACATAAAGAATACATCCTAGAAATCAACACGCAAACACCTGCAGCCTAGAGTTATGTCCCAACATAAAAACACCATTTAGTTGAACTGACCTTCAAGTCAAGATGCTCTCTCGCTTTCTCTATCTCTTGCTGCAAACATGAGAGAGATATTAAACTATTTTCTCTCTTATACAAGCACTTATATCAGATTATAAGGTTCCGTGTAATTTGAAATATCTTGTTAACAACCAACTATAAAGCAGTTCTTTCAGCCTCGAGCATGATCAGGAATTTCACTAAGAACTTTAAAGTTTAAAGAATCTATACCTTTATTTCTTCAGGTATCTTCTGTGATAGAGCTTGTACCCTCAAATATAATGGGTGCAAGGCAAACACAGAAAGAGAGCTGCAAATGCCACCCAATTGGAAACCATTTAAAGGCACTTGATAGTTAGTGAAGTTATTTTAGTGAAATCTCTTACTAAAAACTTGTTTGTGATAATCTTATTTATTGTTTTAACCAAAATCTTCATCATGCAGCCGTCTTATTTAGCAGAAAAGTCTGTGCAACAAAATAATAAACTCAGAATTCTAATGATAGCTTATAATTTCCCATAACACTTTGATAAACTCAGAATTCTAATGATAGCTTATAATTTCCCATAACACTTTGATAAACTCAGAATTCTAATGATAGCTTATAATTTCCCATAACACTTTGAATTCTTCCCAAGTCTATGTACCTGTATGGGTAGGAATCCCACCACATCCTATGAACAGAAGTATCATTCACTGGAAGCAACTGAACTAAGTGAAGACCAGATTTGACACACAAGTCAACAAGTAACTTCAAGTCAAGAAATTCACCCACTCCAATGTCTTCATTTGTTCTAAGAGAAAAAACTGGAATTGCAACTCCAGCACCCCGCCAGGGTGTTTCCTGCAAGAGGAAAAGAAAGTGTTTCCCTTTATAAGTTTAGCGTCAGTTTATATAATTGTCATTATGTTTCTCCAATTGAAATTTATTGAAGTTAAATCCTCAAAGGATGTCATTAAACATATGACCTTACCCTGAAGCTTCCATCTGATACAAAAATCACTGTAGCCAGTCTTCCTGAAACAGAATCCAAGCTAAGCTCTCTATCAGAACCAACTTCAGGAATGATCCTCGTGCTCTTGTCCTTAAGAACATACTTATATGTGCCCTTTAATTATTAAGGAAAATACTAAGGAGAAGAGTTGCATAAAAATAAAGTGACTCAAGTTAACCTTATCCATGATCATGCACATTCCAAATAGAATTTAATATTTATCAATCATTTTTCAGATATATTGTTGGGATAATTTCAGGTGTGACATACACCATAAGAAGGCATAATCTAGACGACAGGTTGACATTTATTGTTGAAATTGTCACAGATAAAACATAGATGACAAACAAGCCATTAATACCTCAACACCTGAAGCATAGCTCACAGTTGGTAGTGCAGTGAATATTAATCTACTATAGCACCAACTTTCTTCAAAGGACAAAAAGTATTTCTCAGTATTGAAAGGATATCTAATTGGAAACTCATCCCTTCTTATTGTGCAATCTACCTGCCAATAAGCATCTCCAAAATAGGAGAGTCTAACAGCTTCTTTCAACTCCCAATTTCCTAATGCTGATGCACTACCAGTTAAGTATGCCTGCAACACACATACTTTCTCACTTTAACAGAACATCATTATCCTATAAGATTTAAGACAAATAGAAAACTAATTGTTAAAGGCCTGCATTAACTGAGAAAAACAGAAACATCAAATGAAAATGCATTGAAATTTTTAGCCAACTCCATCTAATGAATATGTGTTAAACTACTAGACAAGTGCATCTTCACTTTAAAACTTACAGTTTTCCCCCTTTCCAATCGCGGGCAGCAAATTCTGAAGCGAACAACAACAGAATCTATCAATCAAAAATCACAGATGTCAGAAAAAGCTGGCATAGTAACATAGACTAGTGCAAATTGGAAAAAGAAACAATGTATTCACTTCATACAAAGTACTCAAGACATCAACTAAGCCTAAGAATTAAGCTATGATATAGACTGCAGTATCTGTATAAAAATCTTCAGTAAGACCATATTCAAATGGTAACATAAGAGAAACTAGTTCTAACCTTGTACATTGAAATTCTCTGCAGAAAGATGGTCTTCTTCAATATTTGTTTTGGTATCCTCAAAGTTCTTTTCATTCTCATCTTGGTGAAAGATGGCTTTCTGAAAGGCACTTCTAGAAAGGAGGGATTCTGGGGCTGAACCATCCTGGAATAGAATTGAATTCTTTTAGATTAAAATAGACAAATCATAATTTTCCAAAAGTGTCACACCTAGTTATCATGGATGACCAAAATCATATATATTTCTTCACCGGCTATCAATGAATAAAAACACGAGATAGCTTCCAGTCATCTAGGATTAAATCTTCCTTATGTAGAAAATTGAAATCACTAATGCCATGTACAAAAGGGGTCAAACTTGTTAAGAAAAAATAAGACTTCATACAAACTTATTAAAGAAACGTTAGACCTTTCACAAGATAAAAGAAACACATTGCCATTACAATTTGCTCAGTTTCAATCTTTAGTCACCTCTGCATATCACCATCAAACTTGGCTCATAACTTAATTTCCAGGGCTCTATGCCCATTGCTCGCTGGGGTTTGAGGTTTGAACCTGGGTCTTTAGTGTGGCGACATCCCGTATCGACCACTAAAGCACAAGCCCAATGGGCTCTTTAGACACCTCTACTTGTCTTACACATTCCTTAAAACCAATGTCATAAACTACCAAAAGTATCTTTGGCAGAATGGATTCAATTTATAGAAAGGAAAAAGTTTGTCCAAAACTAGGTAATAAAATCAACACAAATAAAGTATTCTGATAAAATATTTAGCATTCTCATAAAGACAGATTTCTTGGAGTGTCTAATACATTGAGCCTCTCATCGATTTTCCTACCAAAATTAACATTATCATAATGGTAAATTGACATTTAAACCTTATCAACAATTTCCTTCTCCTCAATTTTCAACATCCAATCATTGTCTCTTGACTGAAAGCCTCTCATTCACAAAATTATTTAAAATTACAAATACAGATTGGTACCTACCAAACCTGCTCTCATCTTCAAAATCCCAAAACCAAGTGCAACCCTAGAGGCACATAGGAAGGTTGTCTGTTATCATAGGATTTGTACTTGTGCAAAGCCCACCACAAGATCCCCAAATCTTGCGTAACTATGGAAGAAACTACCACTATCACCTTAGTCGGATCTTCCCTCATTTTAGTGATGGAAGAAGTCCACCACAAGGGAGGCTTCCGTGGTGACCTCAAGGGATCAAATAGCAAGTTTAGTAGCCAAGCCTACTGCCCCCTATCTTGATCACCGGTTTGCGGTCTAAGTCTAGGGAAGAGAAGAGGTTGAAGGTGATTTTTGTACCTTCCCGGAACAAGAACACTTTGCAGCATATATATAACAATTACAAAGCTAAAGTATGCAAAAATAACCTCTTTAGACACTAGACAACATAGATTGCAATGGTTATCATAAATTTGCAGCAGTAACAATTATATGAATAATGACAGCAGTAAATGATTTGGAACAGCACCAATAATTAGTGCTCAGAAATGCCACAATTGACCATGAAAAGTAAGCATATAACCAATAGAATATTATCCAATTGTTAGAGGGAATTTCTGAGTGAGTTAAGCCACCTTTAGATGAGTGTATGCAGCAATTTAGTGTAGTTTTAGATGGCTTTAGAAAACTTTTATAACAGCAGCAAGAAATATTATAAGTTTGCTAGGGTTAGAGTTAGTAGAGTACTTGAGAGATTTGAGAGAGAGGTTTTATCAATCACTTTCAAGTTTCACCACAAGAGTTGCTTCTAGATTAGTGCCTTTCTAGGGATATGGAGTCTCAAACATGAAAGAAAAAGTCAGAATCGGCAAAAAATCGACAAAGGTCTTGAAAACATCTTCTCAGAAAAAATTGGCGAAAAAATCGGAAAAAAATTGGAAAACCTCAGCAAACATTAAAAAATGCATAATTTATTCATTTTTTTTCAAAATTTTAAACATTTTTCAATATATAAAGCAACAACAACATCATATAAACACATAGGCACATAAATATGGAGAAAGAACTGATATATATGATATAGTGGATGCCAAATAAAAACCGATACATCAAAGTCATTACTGAAAGTCTGAAACCAATACAAAATGACATCAATGATCACATATATAAATGTATATGTCCCAAAACTAGCAACTAGCTATATGATATCAAATTATCAATGCCCTCTCCCCCTTTTACGGGAAACAATCAAGGGTTGTTTGCCAGGCCTTGTTCTAAGGCAGAAGGTCTTGGTCGTGCATCAATGGTGGATGGAGGACTAGCTACTCCAATCTGTGTAGAAAGTGGTGTTCCACTTTCAACTAGCTCATCATCCTTTATGGTGTATGGATGGAGCTCCTCCTCCTCCTCCTCCTCCTCCTCCCCTACCCTGCCTTTGCACACCTCAAATATGCTTGATGGCCTCCACAAACCTCTTCCTTTGTTGCTCCACACAAAATGCAAAAAAATATGACCCAAAAAAAACCAAATCGGGCTTTTTATCCCGTGGCATGGGCGCAACTAGGCAATTTTTGCCGAGTTTTTCAAAAAATCGCGATTTTTTCAAACCTCAAAAAATCGGCTCAATGAAAAAATCGTGATTTTGACGATTTTTGCCGATTAATAGGGGATTTTTTCTTCTATGGTCTCAAATGCATCTAAGCTTGAAGGTTGATCTACTTGAAACCAATTGGTAGGATCTAAATCCTAAGGTGCAAGTACATTTGGGCCTTAGGCCTTAGATCTTGAGGAGGAGGACATTTAGGGTTGGGCCCTAGATATCGTTTGTCCCTTCTTGTGGCTTCAACTAGGTCAAAGATCAATTGTCTAGGACTAAAATCCTAAAGTGCTAGCACTTTAGGGCTTCAGGGTTCTAACCCTTGCAAGAACAATTAACCAATTTTAGACAAATAAAACCTTGTGAGAGGAAGAAGCACTTATGTTCCTTTCTTAGGGTTTCAATAAACAAGACTTCTTGCAACAAAATAGCAATCACCATAAACATCAATAACATAATAACAAAGAATTGCAGAAATTTACTTACTTCATCCAAGAAACCAAGAGCATTTAACCCTAATTGCAGAAATATCCATCCAAAATCAGCCAACCATCCACGAGAGATACATTCCAAGCACAGCACATGAGAGAGAAAGACCAATAACCCCTTAGGGGCCAAAAATTTTAGAAGTAGCTCCACAATGGTGAGGAAAAGAACATGATAAAATGAAAGCGAGAGTTAGCCTTTTTATATGAAGCTACCATAACACATTTGCCCACATAAAGTGTCAACAACAAAATAGAAGTGGGGCATGTTATCCCCGATATCTAGGGATAACTAGGAGATCATGTCTCGAGGCCCACATGGTCCTAGACATGGAGTACCGAGAGCAGGAGCGACCTGAGCATGGTCCTGGAGGACCCATCTTCTTCTTCTCAGCCATTTTTGTCCTG
>SNQJ01S0088058.1:13201-46773 GCA_010110895.2 Picea sitchensis | reverse complement strand
ATGACATATCAGCAAGTGACATTTTCAGATCTGTAAAGCTTGAAGAGGACAGCTTACAATTTCCAGATTTGCAGAGGCTGTCCAATCTTCAGCTAGAACATGTGAACCATGACCCTGAATGTATTGATGTTGCAGCAGCATATGTTATGAGAAACACATATTTTTTAGACTTGCAGGAAAAGGTAGATCACAGCACGTATGAAAAGAGTGATGGGGGCGAGGATCTGAAAGGTCCAGATCAACAATCTGGTTTGTATGCTTCTCCAACAGATCTCGAGCAGCCTGCATTCAACAATGAGCTTATTAAAGACAGTTTTCAGCATCTTTTTAATTTACAGCTGGATCAACAGTTTAATGAGGTATTGCTCTGTGATTTTGATGACCCTATTGTTGTCTATTTAGATTTCATGAGCAGCATAAATCCAAGGATATTTGTGTTAGAAGGAGATTGTCTTTATCCTCTGTTCAAACATCTTTTCTGCATGATATGGTTTCCATTGTTTTTCAGGTCAAGATCTAGCATGATGGCATTAAAAAAGTTCCTGACATGGCTTCATTGGAAGCACGACTTCACTTAATAAGAGCCAGTACTGTTGGTTTAGATGTAGGAGTAGACAGACAAATAAAGCTTGCCCTACGAGCATGTAGATCGTTTTCAGTTTTTGTTGAATAAGCTGCAGCTGCACCAACAATATCTGCACGCAATACCCTTCCCCTGCCTGCTTGGCTTCTTGCACATGGAGAATCTCGAATTGTGGTTGAAAGTAGTTTCTTTAAAGACCTCTGCATCAGAATCTGTCCAGAAGTATCCAGCTTTAATTCTGTGATGGAAGAAGATAAGAAGAGCATTTTTGGAGGACCAAGCTCAAGTAAAAATCTAGCATGGACAAAGCATTCTCCACCAGTGAAACAATACCAAGGATTCACAATGTGGGAGATCGTTTAGTAACTTCAAATCCATGCCTGATCAATGGAGGAGACTGCTTTCCTGAAACTGTTCACACTTCTGAAGGAAATTCCATTTCAAGTGGAAGGATGGAAATTACATCAGGCATTCCACCAGTTTTACATGCCCATTCTGGAATATCACCCAAACGTGAGTTAGCCATCCAAGGAGCTTCAGGATTCTCAAACAATTCAAGATTTTCTTTTAGTATTGGTAACCCTGCAGACATGCCTACTACAGTCATGGATGTTTCTGCCCCTTCTTTCAACTCCAATGAAGCACATCCACAAAGTGAAGTACGACGCCTCCAGGAAACTAGCACATCTTGCCAAAAAGATTCACTTGGATTCTTGGGACAGATTCCCCGTAATTTTAGTCTTTCTGACTTGACGGCTGATTTTCCACATGCTTCAGATATACTGGGAAGCTATTCGGGATCTCCATTTTTTTAACACTAGATAATGTTAGCTTTCTCCATTCCACAGAGAATGAATGCTTGGATGATGACAGGATGATGGACAGCATATCAGAATAGTTAAGCTATGATGAATTTTCCAGTGATGGATGAATTTGTTAGCATTGGTCTGTTTCTTCTCTTCTTTGCCAAAGAGTGAATCTGATCAAAGAGGAAATGATTCGTGAAATGTCATTAGCATATCGCCATCTCATGTGGATGCCACATATGACTTCAATATGGTGTTCGTTCAGTTCAGGGAGGTGGCGGATCTTCAGCATGGGAAACAATTGGAAAAGTGGCAGACTGCATTATTGGAATGAGAGAAGCTTTGTGAGGCAACCTTGAAAATCTGGGGTCTCCTCTCAGTTGGAACAACGTTACTGACCAGATTGGAATTCTTTTCTATAGCGATTGAAGGCATTAATGCCACGTGGAAGACGAAGGAAGCTTTGTTCCAAACATTCAAGAGAATAAAGAATGGAAAAATTGTTTGTAAATGGGCCTTGAAACCTGATAGTGATAGCCATCATCATGCGAATTAAGATTGTATTGATTAATGAGATCAAGCAGTAGAAATTCGGTAGCGCCAAAATCGGTTCCACAATTACAAAATTCATTGGGTTGATTAGCAACTGGAATGACTGCTGATGCCAGATCATTGGTCCAGCATGCACGGAACGAGGCAGCAAAGTTCCATTTCAAATGGGGTTATGAAATGCATGTAGACGTGTTAGCTAGAAGGCATTCAGATAAGTCTCAAGTTTATACACAACATGCATACATGAGACCACTTGGAGTAGCGGCTATAGTACTTGGTGTCGAGTAAGTCAGCTGGCATCTTCTAGACCTATAACAGTCTTGAATGGGAACTCTGGTCAAAGTGGTAATGCTGCATCTCTTTTGATGCCAGTAGCTGCTCTTGGAGCAATGGGATACTGCTATATGTGGTGGAAAGGATGGTCCTTTTCTGATCTCATGTACATTACCAAACGTAATATGACAAATGTGCAAGTGTGACGAAGCAATTGGATCAAGTTTCGGCAGCTCTTGCTGCCACAAAGAGACACCTGACCCAGAGGATTGAATGCTTAGATGGAAAGATGGATGAGCAGAAGGAAATATCTAAATTAATTAAGAATGAGATATCTGAAGTCCGTGAAGACATTTCGCAGATTGGGTTCGACATAGATGCAATTCAAAAATGGATCTCTAGGCTGGAGGTCGTGTCACTAGAAGATAAACAGGATTTTGCAAACGCTGGTGTGTGGTATTTATGCCAATTTGTTGGAGGAACAAAAGATGCACGCATGGGAGAACTTTTACAGGATTTCCCTGCAAAGGCTCGATTAGAACGCACAGCTTCAACATTCAGGGGATAAAGAAGCTTAAAGGGCCTTGTTACATGTGGTCTGATCGATCCCAGAAGCATTGAGAAAAATAAAGCACTGCAGATGATGTAGATGTTGCTTTGAAACCAATGGCCCAAAGGGACCACCAAAATACAGGATCATTTACATCTACCATGATGAAAGTGCGGACCACCAGGACACCTGAGAAATTACAAAAACAACCTGTTGAATCTTCTGTTCTCCTTTATGTTCAATCTTCTACTTGCTTTACCTCAGAAGATAGCTTTGAAAATGGGAGCCATCTTCAAATCTTGTTTATGTTGATGAATCTATAGAGTTTAGAGAAAAGAAATCAATTGTTGATCTTAACATTGTTAATGAAGTTGCACACTGTCTATAATCTTGTGGTGGTAACATTGTCCAGAAAAATGATGCCTCCAATGTTGAATCACAGAGTGATCATATCAATATCACACTAATTGATACTGCTGCAGATTTTGTGTCTGCTCCAAATACCAACTTCAGTTAGACAGGTGATGTTGTTCTCAACCGTTCACCTTCTTTTTGCATTCTCAAATTTGGAGCCTCCTTCAAGTCTTGCTTCTATCCATGTGGCTATAGAATCTGGAGGGACTGAATCAGCTGATAGTCTAGACAGTAGTAATCATTGTGAAAATGTTGTGAATACTTTATCATCCAGAAGTGGTAGCATTGCCCAGACAACTCATGCCTCCTCTATGGAAGCATTGAGTGATAATCTTGATGTTACATCATTTACTAATGATGCAGATGTTGTGTCTGCAAACATTGGTACTATTCAGGCATATGATGCTGTGCTGGACCGTTCATCCTCTCTTGCATTCTCCAATTTTGAATTATATGATGTTTCTCGTAATGCTACACCTTCTGGCCGATTTGACAGTGCATATGCGTTGTTTAGATTTATTACTCCGGAGTTATCCATTATGTATGGTGATGTAAAATTTGAATTGTTGATTCTAACTGAAAAACTTCTTACCACAACTGAGGCATCTGCAGGGGTAACTGGTGATAAGTTACAAACATGTTCTTCTAACAGTGAATATTTGACAAGTCACACCTCTCTGTCATATCTAGAGATTCGGACAGAAAGGAGTCAATATCAACTTCTGATACTTCTGAGTTTGCTTCTGGCAGCCTTGATGTTCAAAAGCAAAATGGAACATCTTTTCCCTTTTATATCTTCAGACTCAAAATTTGAGGCCCGGCTGACTGTATCGTGCTTGAGTTAGCTTACGGTTTTCATGATGCAACGATGCATGATGAGAGTTCATATCTTGAGTTGATTGGCGATTATGCGAGAAGAAGTGAAATCCTCAGGGGGCTCATGTTGTTGTGAAAAGGAGTATTCTGAACATGAAAATCTATCTATGACATTAGTTGGATGTATTTCTGCACAATTGAAGGTTGAGGTTCTATACAATGAATATCCTGATGGAAGCTTACACTGCAAACATTTTATCCAGCCATGTGCAGACCTGCCCTCAGATTCAACAAATGCCGAAGTGCTTAGGTCTGGTATGGATATTGAACCAGTCAACGAACATATAGATATTGTTATACTTTATGGAGATGCACTTGGATTAAAATCAGTTCATATGAATGAAAAGGCAGCAGATCCTAGACAAGTTGAATTGCCTCCGGACTTGCAGAATGTTCAAGTGCCTGTAGGTTATGTAGCTCAAAAGGTGTTGGGACCACCCTTGAAGAAGATTTGAATCCAGACATTTTCATGAAAGGGATTCCTATTGATTTGGTCCAAGCTGAGTTTGCTAGTGGTATGTTGTTCATGATGCCACATCCCCTATCGTATTCCTCCATTCTAGTTCCTTCAAAAGAGTTTTCCTATGGAGTAGTCGCCAGAAATTTAAGTGCAGAACAGAAAAGAAGGATATTCTTTTTGCATATAATAGAGATTCATCCAGTTTTCAATTCTTGGGTAAGTTTCTGTTTTTTTCGGTGGTTTAGGTGAGCTTGTTTGTGCTCATTAACCACTGGAAAGTCTGAATGACTCCATGCCCAATGCTAAAAACCACTGAAACTAATAGGTTCTTGGAAACCTGTGGTCTGCATCCCGAGTTGGAGCAGGATGTTAACTCCCAAATAGCAGATCATTTTGGTCGGGTCCTATAATTGGATATGGCTATTGATAGTTCCTCAATTCATTGTTGAGTCATTTAGTACCAAAATTTTAGATTTTTAAAGCCAACTTGGATTGTAAAGTCTTCTTTTCAAAATTGTCATTTTTACTTTCCATTAACTTGTTTCAAAGGTTCATTGTCTTGTTGTGGAAAGTGCCCACTCAACGACTAGTCGTTTCATCAGTTGGTGTGTTGTTGAAAGTGTCAAATCTAAAAGGTTCTTAAAATCAGTTCTACGGTGAGTGGGTTGTTGTCAAAGATACATACTTTCCATGACTAGGGGGCTTACAAAGAGGCACGCTAGGGAAAGTCAAGATTATCAACATCTAACAAAGGTTGTACTCCCGGGTTAGCGACATCAGATCAAATATTTGTTTCCATATCGGACATTGTTCACAAAGGATCGTTTAGGGTTTTGAATTGCAAATGGAAAATGATACTTAAACTTTAAGGGAACTTTTCAATTCCTTTCCTGAGCTCCAAATTTAGATCTAACAACACCATTGGAAAGGCTGATATTCTCTAGATGTCGATAGACTATTCATATACTTATGAAAATGGATTTTTATGGCCCAGAAGTGAGTTTGAAAATGCAATAAAAACTCCTTGGTGAGGGTACGATGATCATGAAAATAATCATCACCCAGCCCGGATCAAAATTTTTGGGTTTGAATGGGTTTGAATCCTTCTTTAATAAGTTGGTGGTGAATTATCAAGTCAAAATGAAAGCCATTCTTGGGATGGAAGTCAAAGGGAATTTTTGTTGAATTTGGTCATTTTCAAGGAAGCGAAATGATAGGGATTTTGGCACACATCATCAAGTATTTGGAGGATCCAGGATCAAAGAGCCTTGGAAGGCTAGGCTACCCTTCATCATTTCAACCAATGTTTGAAGACCAAAAGATAGAAGTTGACCTCATCTTGAGATCTCTCCTTATCTTTCGATTAGTTTTGACTTTCTATTTTTTAGAATATCAAATACATTGTTTTAGGATCTGGCCCGATTGTAGAGGCTATAAATCCAAAGACATTTGGAGTTCTAGAGTTGTTCTGGATAGAGGAATACTCTTTTTGTACTCGGACTTTCTATGTTAATACAGATCGCAGGTTCCTTTCAATTTTGATTATCAACTTTCCATCTTTCTTACGTATTATTATACTGTGTTGTTAAGCTTTGAATGGTTTTTATCCCATTTTTTATCTCATAGCTCGATAATAAGTCTCTTGATTGTCTCTTAGACCATACTTTGCACGGTTTAGTTACAATCTTTTCTTATTATTATCTGTGTTGTCAAGCTTTGAATGGCTGTTATCCCATTGTTTAGCTCATAGCCTGATAATAAGTCTCTTGATTGTCTCTTAGACCCTGCTTTGCACTGGTTTAGTTACAATCTTTTCTCCACCCACTTCAAAAGTTATCTGCTGATTAATCAATCTTTGAGAGCACTGTCTATTTGTTTATCATTTGCACGTTTGAATGCCATAAGCTGTATTGATTTGTCCCATTGATCCACCTTTATAAAATACAAAAATATTCAATTCTTAAGTTACCAAGCACCTTTGGTCTGCAACCACAAAGGGTTTCTTGGAGAGATAACAGCTGCTACTACCCGTTGCACTCAGGTATTATGGATGATTCAGACACTTGCAGACTTATAGGTAAAATACACTGCACCGATCCCAATTCATTGTGATAACACTAGTGCCATCAGTGTGTCTAAAAATACTGTATTCCACTCCAAGACCAAGAATATTCCCATAAAATATCATTTTCTGAGAGAGCAGGTCACCAATCAGACTGTTCAGGTCCATTACATTCCCACTACAGAAAAAATTGCAGACATCTTTACTAAACCCCTAGCCAAGACACCTTTTGAATATCTCAGACAGAAGCTAGGTGTCATTTTGTTTCACACCTAAAAGAGTCCATCTTGTTAGGGGGAGTTTTGTATTGTTTGAATATCTAATACCTCCTAAAATTATTGCAACAGCTCAGGGGGAGCATGTCTCTTCTTTGACATTGATGTCAAAGGGGGAGAAAAGAATTTGGGTTTCTTAGTTGCCATCAATGACAAAGGGGGAGATTGTTGGAATGTTTTACAGACAGCGTATGCTTGTCATTGATGGAAAGTATAGCAGCGATGATGGCTTGAGTACAGCAGCGATGATCATCAGCACAGTGATAATCGGGGAAGAGCAGCAACAGTGATCATTGGATCAACAATTCAGAATTCTCGATGGTTGTCAAATATCAATGTAGACAAGAAGAGTGCGCTAAAGAGGAGAACAGATCTCAGGCATTAGATCCAAGCGCGGGATCTGACCATCATTGGATCAAGGAGAACCTGCATGCTCTTTAAAGTGCAAGGAGTAGCAGGCTCACAAAATCCTAAAAGAAGGAGGACCGTCCATCTTCAAGCAGGACACGTGGGGAAATATCGTCATTTCGCTAACTGGAGAGTCAAAGGAACAAGGTTCCCTAACCTATTAAAATCACAATATGCAAAATCGTGACTTAATCTGAGCCGTTAGATCAAGGTTTGATCTGGACTGTTGATCCCAGTCCATTTCGGAGTTTCGCAAATCGAGAGTTGGACATGTCAAAGAATATTATCCATAAGATTCCCAAAATCATGGAATGTGAAACACTGAAATCCCGTTAACCATCCATCTCAATGGGTTATGTGGATCGTTGATCCGACTCCCTTTCGGAGTTTCACGGATCGGGAGTTGGAAGCATCAAGAACATTCACCACAGGAATGTTGAAATCATGATATGTGAAATCACGAAATGATCTGAGCCGTTGGTTCGAAGAAATCGTGGACCATTGATCCGACTCCCTTTTTGATGTATTGGAGACCGAGAATTCGGTTACCGGGAGATGGAGAAGTCAGAGACTCTCAACATCAGGAGTCCCAAAATTCTGAATTGCGAAATCACGAAAAGCACCTTATGGACAAGCACTTGGTCATGGCCATGGTCATATAGAGGAAGGAGCTAGTACAGATAAGCTTTGCCTTGGAATTTCGAGGATCGCAACTGGGAGTGTTGAGACACATCATCACACGAATGCTGAATTGCCAAATGTCAAAATGTCGAAATGAATGCAAGATCTCATGAAGCCAATCCAACGGTGTAGGTGAATTTGAACAAGATCGGAGGGCTACTGTAGCATGACACAGTGTAACTGCCAGAAACCACTGATGGTTTCTTACAGAGGACTTGAAGACACTTTGGGATGATTGACAGAGGAGGTGAAGAGTCTCTGGGAATCTTCAAGAGGGATGAAGATGTTCATGGAGGCGATTGACAGCTGGATGAGCATTGAGGCATGTAACTGGAATAGAGAAGGTGATCTCGACTATCACAGAGAAGACGAAGAGTCTCAAACTGCCAGAGAGGCTGAGAAATCTAGACAGAACACCCAGTGATGTTGAACACGTGGAGAAAACCACCAAAGAAGCTGAACAGTCACGATCATGATGAGGGAAAGCACTCAAGATGTGGATGATTTTTGTGGGGTGTGAGCATGTAGAGGCATGAAAAATATATTGCATGCACAAGGAGCACAAGGACTATAAGAAGGTGGAACAAAGAAGAGATTGGGATTGTTGTCGCTGTGTAGGAGAATTTAGGTGTGCACAAGGAGGCAGAACACAGGAGCAGAAATGCACAGTCCAGGAATGGTGCATTGAAGGGATATGCAACATAGAGCATAAAAGGCAGAAGAGCAGAAAGTGCTAGAGGTGTGCAGAAGACACTGATGCAGACAGGGCAGAGCAGTGTAACAGAACAACAACAGGGTTGGTAAGCCATTGAATAATTTTATATCATTGTAATAAGTTTCAGTAACAAAGAATTTATAATTCAAGGTGGTTGGGAGGTGTTAGGGAGGACTGGTGTCCTCAAAGGTTCAAGTGGGTTCTTGAACACAGGGAGTTGGGGCTTCCTTCTAGTTGGTGCTAGAGAAGCCAGGGAGTTGGTGCTTCCTTCTAGTTGGTGCTAGAGAAACCAGGGGGTTGGTGCTTCCTTCTAGTGGGTGCTAGAGAAAACAGAGAGTTGTTGCTCTCAGCAAGTTGTAGCTTGCAAAAACAGAGGTTGTAACCTCACAATGAATTGGTGCTCATATGTATGATAATGTAAATAATGTAGATAATACTTATCATATAAAGAAAAAGAGGTTTTTACCCTGTATGGGTTTCCTCGGGAATTATCTGTCTCTGTATTTCTCATATATGTGACTGATGTTGAATGTGCCTTTGTTTATTTATTTGAATTATTGTGATCATCATTGAGTGCCTTGTAAATATTTTAAAAGAAGCATAATTGTTTAGGCACGGTAACAACTGATTCAGCCCCCCTCTCAGTTGTCCAATAGAGGTATGGGATATCCCTGAATCCCAGGAAGTCTCACTTTTCCATGCCAGAAGGAAAGATCCTGGGCCACATCATATCAACGGGAGGCATAAAAATTTATCCAAAGAGGCTTTGTGCCATTCAACAAATCGAGATCCCAAGAAATAAAAAGGTTGTCCAGTCTTTTATTGGTAAGATAAACTTCCTCAAACGTTTTGTTCCTAATTTTGCTGAAATTTTGAAGCCCATTACTAACATGTTGAAGAAATATGTTGTGATAAAATGGTCCATGGAGGAGAAATAATCTTTCCAAACAATCAAGAAAGCTTTAGTTGAAGCACTTGTATTGGCTAGCCCTGACTACACCAAATATTTCTTCATCTTCTGCTTTGCCTCATATGAAAAGATTATTGTTTTAATGTTGCAGAAAAATGAGGAAGGGCATGAGAAACCAATATCCTTTTTCAGCAGATCCCTCCAAGATGCTGAGATCAAGTATGATATCTTAGAGAAGAAAGCTTATGCACTGGTCAAAGCACTCAAGGTCTTCAGGGTTTACGTACTACAATCTAGCATAACGGCCTTTGTCCCTAGCAGCAGTGTCAAAGTGATTCCGGTCCAACCAGACAGTGAGGGGAAAAGAGGAAAATGGATTTTCAAGCTGTTGGAGTACGATTTACACATAAATCCCCCCAAGATGATCAAAGGGCAAGGACTAGACAAATTGTTGTTAGAATCAAACTGTAAGGTTCTAGAGTTGCATCAAATCTTCACCCAATCATATGCACCCATCATACAGACTGGACAAGACAATTTACAGGTATTTGAAAAATATTCCTCTTCACCTTGGTATAAAAACATCGTCTATTTTCTACAATACTTTGAATGTCCACCAGATGTGAAGAACACAAAGGATAGGTCTCTCAAGTTGAAAGCCATCAAGTTTTGCGTTTCAAACCAGAACCTGTATTGGAGAGATCCTGCTGGCATCCTGTTAAGATGCCTTGATGAAAAAAAAGCTAAAGAAGTCACGAAATAAATGCACAGAGGAGTGTGTGAAGGGCACCAACATTGGAAGGCCACAACGCTCAATATCCTGCGGGTAGGATACTACTGGCCCACCCTTTTCTCTGATGTGTTTTCCACTATTAGAGCCTACAACAAATGTCAGATTTTTGTAGGGAAACAAAAGTTATTGTCACTCCCCATGAAACCTATCAAATCCAGTAGTCTGTTTCAGCATTGGGGGTTATATTTCATAGGTGAAATAAATCCACCCTCCAGTGGACAGCACAAGTGGATCCTCACTTCCACCGACTAATTCACCAAGTGGATTAAGAATCTGCTCACCAAGAATTCCACTGACAAGGTAATCATGAATTTCCTAGAAACTAATATTTTGTCCAGATTTGGTTTCCCTAGCAAGATCGTGACAAACAATGCCCAATATTTCAAGTCCAAATCCATGATTGACTTATGTGGTAGTCACAACCTTTCCTTGACACATTCCACACCTTATTACCCTCAGGGAAATGGCCTGGAAGAATCATCAAACATGACTCTCATCCAGATCATTAAAATGTTGTTGACTGAAAGCAAGAAATCCTCAGACTCCAAACTCAAATATGCCTTATGGGTTGACAAGATCATCACTAAGAAGTCTTTGGAAACCTCACCATTCCAGCTTGTTTATGGCATAGACATTGTTTTTCCTACTCATCTCGGTATACCAGTCCTGAAATTCTTGCAGGAGGATATTGAGGAGCCTAATGGAATCCAGTGTAGGATATTCCATATTATAGAAGTTCAGCAGAGAAGAGAAGAACTTGATCAGAGAACAGAGGCATACCAGAGAAAGATCAAATCAGCCTTTGATAAGAAAACCAAGAAGGAAATTTTTTAGGAAGGTGACTTGGTTCTAATGTGGGATGCTAGAAGGGATGACAAGTCCAAGCATGGTAAGTTCAACAACCTCTAGTTCGGCCCTTTTAAGGTGGTTGAAGTCATGAATAACAACACGTTCATTCTGCACAATATAGATGAAACAAAGATCTTTGGAGGCCCAGTAAATCGGTGCTTCTTGAAACACTACTTTTTTTGAGGACGTTGGAAGGTCCCTCATGTACCATAGACTCTTTCCTTTATTGTTGCTTTTGATTAGTTAGTTGTGTGTGAATAAAGACTTCATATCCCAACAAGGCACTGGGGTGCAGTTTTAGTTTTTAATTCAATAAAATGCATGGTTGAGGGACAGTAACATATACACAGGGGTGACAAACATAAACAAGGGTAAGTGATGAAAGGTAAAAGCAGTCATCTAATCTCAATGCACAAATCTATAGTTCTTAGCACCTCATAGGGACAAGCTACCCCTAGCTGGAGCCAATGTTATAACCTAGGTCTACATCTCCTTCTTCTTGTTTGACCCTGCCTTGGTCATTTTTTTTCCTTTTTCTGGTTGGTTCAGTATTTTTCCCATTACTAAGTATCTTGGTCCTTATTCGTTTATGAGTCATTGCACATGTCTATCTCTGTTTCTCAGAGGATAAGTATATGTTGGACTGGGTTCGAGTTAATTGTCATCATATTTTCCCATTGATTAAGCTCACCATAGGTCCACCAAGTCTTTTTGCATATGCAGGAAACACCCGTGGATAAACGAAGCAGCTTATAACGGTCATATTTGGGCCAGGGTTGCCAAAATAAATAGGGGAAAGTTTTAACAGTAGAGATATATCAAGTGAATTAGATCAAGGACTATCATCCATTCGAGGGTGCAGAATCATGCAAAGTTTAACATCAAGAGTCATCAGAACTTCTGAACTACCGGATTTCCGAAGTGAATATAGACCATTCGTTGGTCAAGACACATGGTAGCAGATCATTTACTTCGGGGATTTTTCCTCCAGGACTTTTCCAAGAACAAACATTCGAAACTCCTGAAGAGCCAAAGACCCGAAGTCCTAAAATGAATCAAAACCATACATCAACGGAGACACGTGGAAGCAGATCTTTCACTCTGGGAGTTTTCCTCCAGGAGATCTTCACAATTCACATTTCAAACTTATGAAGCCTAGATCTCCGAAGTGAATCTAGACCATTCGTTGGCCACGACTTGTGGCAGTAGATCATTTACTTCGGGGATTTTCCAGTGGGTGATTTTCAGGTTTCACATTCGAAAGTCCCAGAGAACCAAAAACCCGAAGTACTGAAGTAAATCTAGACCATCCATTAGAGGGGAAACATGGTGACGGATCAGTTACTTCGATGATTCTCCTCCAAGAGGTTCAAAGCACTAACAATCGAAACTCCTGAAGCCCAAAGTGCTGAAGCATGTGGCAAAAAGCAGTTGAGACACGTGGCACACTCATGAGGTAGGACACATGGCACTCATTCTTGGTCATTTGGTTGTGACATTTGCCTAGTTCCACATGACACGTGTCACCCTTCTTTCCAAGACAGCTCAGCATTCATGACATCATACGACATCAGGTCACCACGTCACTTTGGCGATTTTTCTCTAGGAGATATTCACGCTTCACATTTGAAACTCCCAAAACCTGGACTTCCAAAGTGAATATGGATTGTTCATCCATCATGACATGCGGCAACAGATCATTCACTTTAGAGATTTTCCTTCGGGAGATGTTTCATGTTTCACTTTCAAAACTCTCGAAGCCCAAAAGTCCAAAGTAAATCTGGACCATTGATCCCAGATCAACGAGATCCGTTGATTCTTGCGGCAGGTAAATATCACCCAGATCTCAGATCATAAGCAGATCGACGACTATGTTTCATTGCGGGGACGTAAACTGCCCAGACGTTAATTTTCTAGAGCAATCCCGCAATTTAAACCGTGGTTTGTTGGAAGGGTACATTGCAACTTCTAGTAAATTGCAGGCCCAAACGCGGTTTGAATCCAAACTGCCCTCAACGACTTCCGCAATCACATGCTTGTATGACACTATGTCACATCCATGTCACCTCCACTCATCTCACTCATTACTCTCGCTCCTCTCACCTTGTGACTTCTATCCTAATACGTCATATACCCCCGCGCCTGCTCATCATGTCTTCCCATTGGATGCCTACCTCCATGATTTCTTGTTCATGACCAGTCATCATGGTGAAAGTGAGGGGAAGAGTCGAGTACAGTAAACTCATACTGAGCTTATCTTGTGAAATCTCATACATAGACATAAAGTCAGTATTCGTCACAAATCACAGTCGGTTATCTCCAGTATCCTCCAACAGCTCACATACATTCCATCACTTGACAAAAGAGATCTGTTATGTCACTCCGAGGCCCATTTTCGGCCATTCAGTTCTTTTGGCATGTATCAGTTCTGTCTTAGAGACAGTAGTAGTTTTATTTTGATTAAGTCCAACATTTTCCTATATTATATGCAAGAGTGGTCTTCTGTGTGAGAAAAGAACCACACTTGCAGATTAATTTCAGCACCTTAGTACAGTTAATAATTTGATTTACAGACAGTTAGCTTAATTTAGGTCTCAGTCCCCTAAGGACGACGACCTATGCAACTTTTCTTTAAATATTTAGTTTTTGGATATTGTAGAGGTCGGATTTTTTTAGGAAAGAATAGAAATACAACAGACTGGGTGAACTCATTTTATGCATGGATTAAATCTTTCTACCTGGTGAACATATTCTTGATGATGGTGATTCGTTCAACTTCTTATCTCTTTTTATTCTTATCTTGAATATAGTTTTTTATTTGCACAATGTGCTTTCATTTCCTTTCAGCTATTGTGTGACTTATTCTTACTGATACGCAACCTGTCAAACAACTAATTCTTTAGTGAAAATTTGTCTTTGCAACCTGTGGGAGTTACTGTGTTTTGATACATGTTTGATCTCTTGAAATATTATTTTGGGTATTGAAATTATTACAAAAGATTATTCATTGAGTAGTTTGTTATTTCTCTCTGTTTTATTTTATTTCACTAGTCTGTCTTTAGTGTGCCATTAGTCAAGGAGGGCCCTCATCCATATCATTCTCCCAACCCAACCTTGCCTTTATCTTGATAGAATAACCCTCTGACCAAAGTTAAAGAAATAATCATTCTAAATTGATAGGTGGCCTAGCTTTTCCCTTTTAGTAGTCAAGTGCAAACCTTAGGCCCAAGATGACCTGTGAATGAGGTAGTTATTCAGGATTTGCTGAGAAGGAGGCTCTGGTGAAGCAACAGGTTGAAGCATCTTGAGCCAAGCTCGAGGCATTTGAGGTAGATTTACCCAGATCAGAGTGACTCGAGATGAGTCACATGTGAGTGTTGGGGGCCTGTTGGCCCTTGATGAGGTTTTCTGGAAACGCTGGTCACGTTTGACCAATTTTGGGACTTTGATAGGCTGGTCAAAGGTGGAGTGCAATTCGAAGTGGAGATCGTGAGATATTGGCCCCTTTTTAGGGAATTTTTGGGATTAGGGTTTATGTAACGGGTATGGGGATGTCAGCCCATGGGTTTACCCATGTTTAGACCCTTTTTGTAATGTATAAATAGATATCTAGGTGATGTAAGAAACACACAAGATCTAAGTGGTGTTGTGCTAAGTGCAAATAGTTGTGAATGCTTTGTGCATATTGTATGTTGAGACTTGCAGAGCTAAGTGCAAGTAATCTATAGTGCTTTTTTCACAGACTGTGTAATGTCTTGGTGCTTGGATCTAACTTGGGGAAGGAGGATCTGGCGAGGTGCGCGCAAATCTCCTATCCTGTGCGGAGTACGATCTTGTGGCTCTATGCATGTAGATGATTGATATAAGACAATAAAGAGAAGAAGAGTTGGTGGATGTAGCCCCAGGCTGGGGGTGAACCACGTATATCCCGTGTTATGGTTTCTTTGTGCAATATGGTTGTTATATTGTTCATGTGATTTATGCTTAGTGCAATAATGTATGGTTAGATGAATGTGGTATGATAGCTTAATGCTTAGCAATGTGAATGAATGCTAGATCTGATATATATCTATATGCTAAGTGCTTGAATGTGTTAGGTTTCGTTGAATACTGTGCTTCTATGTAATTAGGGTTTATTTGCGTTGTGAATAAGGGTTAAATACTAATGAATAGCAACTGCTAAGTGCTCTGTTAGAGTGTTCTAATGACAGATCTGTGTCCCAGCTAGGTTGTATACATTTGAGTCCTGTAACCACCCCTACCTCTACCTTGGTTGAGACTTCATCTGCTTCATAGGTGTTGCTGAAAGGGCCTATAGTTAGGGTTTTGTTGGTGTGTTGTTGAAGCATAAAACCCCGGGTCTGCCCCTGTGCCAACAAATGGTTCTGTTGTTGGGAATAGGATCTTCTTGAGGGAATGTCAAGGTGGTTTCCATTGAAGACATAGATTCAAAAGTGGATAGAAGAACAAGAAAAGGACTTCGCAGAAGCCTAGAACAAGAAACCTAAGCTTAGTACAAAGGATTGGTTGGGAAGGTATATCTTCATCGATATACACAAGATTTTCTTTGGAGGAATTCATAAGGAACTATACGAGTGGTTAGCTAGATTAGCAGATACCCAGTTTGAGATCCGATCTAGACCACTTGTGGTTTGGACATCTACGTTGATCAAGAAGGTCAAGAGAGTTCATAACGTCGTGTCAAGAGTAGTAGATCACTGGTTCGATAGTACTATTGGAGGGTACATCACCAAGTTTTCCATTGACAGAGTTGAGTCATATAGCCAAACAGAGAGATATTTATTTAAGGGACCTAGAGGAAAATTTTTACACTTCTTGAAGTTGAAGATCAAGATGTTGTTGCATGAGAAGAACATCTTGAAAATACAGTAAGTGGTCCGATTGAAAAGATAATGTTCAAGAATTCAGACAGTGAAAGAGGTGGGACATACGCACAGTGGAAGGATCTTCAGAGAGGTCTCTTTGGCAAACTTGTTTGGACAGAGCCATGAACCACCACAGGACGAAGGGTTCTACAGTGGAGAGGAATAAGAGTTATTGAACAAGGAACATTCACAGTCCTCTAGAGAAAAGGAAGGGAAGACTGAAAAACCTACTGGGAAGAATCAAAAACTTCAGGAATTGCACAGACTGTTGAAGTAAGTACTATTGCTCCTCATGTTGTTTTAGTAGCATTAAGAAATTAGAGTAGTCAGAGTCACCAGAGCACTCAGAGAACTGTTACTAGCAGTTCAGCACATACTCAGTCAGGAAACCTAGGAATATCTATGGCAGATGAGATGAGGCTATCTACCTTTAGGAGAGATGGATCTGAAGATCCCGATCAACAATGGTTTCTATGCGAAGCTGTATGGAGTATTAAACAAATCACTGACGAAACAGTTAAGAGAGCCCAGTTTAGTACCACCTTGAGAGACCGTGCACTGAGCTGGTACATGAAATTTGTCCAAGGAATTGCATAGCCTAAACCACTGAATGTCATTAAAACTGCGTTGATCGCTGAATTCAAAAAACCCAAGTCAGAGTCACAATACATTACATAACTGAAAGAAATAACGCAGAGAGTAGCTAAATCAATGTGGGAGTTTAATCAGATTTTTAAGACCTTAACATGCCATTTGAGTTTTCAGATTCCAGATGAACATAATAAAGAACGGTTCATTTCTTCCCTCTTACCACACATCAGAGTCCCTCTGATGCAACATAAAATTTCTTCATAGGTTAAGGCATTGGAGATTGCCATGAAACTAGAATCAACCCCTATGGAAGAATCCATCTCAGGTATGAGTCAAATTTTAAGTCAATTGACTAGCTTGTCTCTGCAGGTCGAAGATATGAATAAATACAAGGGAAAAGATAAAAGAGAATATATCTGGTGCATTAGAATCAAATAAGAAGGCCATGACAAGGAACATTGTCCCCTATTTCATGAATACCTAGCCTCGGGAGCCCCGAGCCCTTTGAAACATATTACTTTACCCTGGTGCAAGGTATGTAGAAATCGACATCGCCCTGGTGAAGGCTATTACATGAAAAAATATGTTCAGACACCTACAAACTTTTACTACACATTTTGTAAATCTGTGGGGCACAACGAGAAAGACTTTAGAGCTTATGACTTATTACATGAAATATCAAGAGACACATATAGGATTCAAGGCGAAGTACAACAAGAAGGAACTACTCCGCAATATAATTCCCCAGGAAGAGGAAACTTCAACCCTCGTGGTGGATTCAAAGGAAGAGGATGAGCAGGAGGCATGGGTCGAGGTTGGGGTGAGATCGTTTGTTACAACTATGCACAACCAGGACACTTGGCAAGGAATTGTTAGAACCCTTGTACCACTTGCAGCTACTGCAACTCATTTGAACATGTCATCGAAGATTGTTCTGTGTTATTAGCCAAACTTCAGGAAAGATGAGGAGGAAACCAACAAGTAAAACTAATCTTAGCATAACCTCATGGAGAGGATCCCAGAGTCGTTGTTATCACTAGAGGAGGCGTTGTTACGGGAGAGGATAGAACGACACTGGGAAATACTACAAAAGAATCAGGAGTTAGAAAAGCTACAGAGAAGACACAAGTGTTTGATGCGAGGAAAGAAAAAAAAACATTTGAGGAGGTGAGAAAAGAATTTGGGAGAGATCAGGATTCTTCATCAAAGGCTCGACCTGAAGTAAGAGAATGTGGAATGCCTCTAGAATTCGATCAATCTGCTCTGCCAAGAGAAGGAAAAGAGGTAAGAAATCTCATGAATTTCTTATGTACTTGCATCAATTTGATTAAGGATGAAAGAGTTGTACAAGAACTACAGAACTTGATAAAACAGTATGAGATAGGTAGAATAGACCCATTGTTGAACAGAGAAATACACCAACTATCTATAAAGAGACGAGAAAATAAGGAACTACACCTAAATGCTTAAATTGGAGAGTATGATATAGACTATGTGGTCCTTGACTTTGGGTCAGAAGTCAATGTTATGACAAAGCAGAACTGGGCATTGATGGGAAAGCCTAAGTTGATCTATTACCCTATCAGACTCAGAATGGCTAATCAGTAGGAAGTAAGCCCCTTTGGGAGGCTGGAGCATGTCCATGTGGACATCAACGGGGTAAGAACATTTGAGGACTTCGAGGTGATTGAGATAGTTTATGATAGGTGTCCTTATCCTACACTGTTAGGAATTGATTGGGATTTCAATAATTCCACTGTGGTTGATTTGAAGAAAAGAAGAATGACATTTAAAGGATATGGCCTTAGGGTCATTTCACCTTTGGATCCCGATGAAGGTCACAGATATAAAGAACCCATTAGAGGAGAAGATTATTCTTATGAACTTGATAATACATACAAATTGACAGCAAGACAGCAGGATTACATTAATCCTACAATAGATGGGAACCTAAGCTAGAGAAGTGACAAAGCATGCTCGTCAGACTCAAAGGAAGCATTAGATAACTAACAAAAAAAAATGTACGAAGTATCTACATGGAGATGTGCTAGACTGACCAGGGAAGTTCGCTGGATTGGAACAAAAGTAAGTAACTTTCCCACCTTTGATGGTTTAAATCATTTAGAAGATTTCTTGTTGGAATTTGAAGAAATTGTACCAGTACAACAAAGGTTGTTGGCACTGGATGAGGTCTTGAAAGAAACTCCAACAAGATGGTGGGGAACACATAAAAACAACATTGCGGACTGGGTACAATGTCGTACATTGATGACAATGCACTTTTCAGAACAAGTAGAAGGCTGTGAAGTTAGATACACAGGTCGAATATATCTAAAGGACCATGTGCGAAGTTGCGAGGAGGCCTGGCGCAACACTCCTCAAGAGCAGTGGGTGCACAAATTCATTAACATGCTGGACACAACCCCTATCAATTGGTATCTTCAAGCAGAACTACGCCTCACCACTGCAAATTGGAAAGGTATGACTCAAAACTTTGTAACTACCTTTTTATTTGAAATCCAACACCCTACAGTGGATCAAGCATTACAGATTGTAAGACAGAGAGTCTTTGAGGAGGCACCTACAAACCTTGTCGAGCAAGAAGAGGGTGAATGGGCTGCACCTATTCAGAAATTGCAAGGTTGTTACAACATCAATGTGGATGAAGATGATGATCCTAGGAATGTGAACATCATAGAAATGGAAGGATAGAGAGACATAGAAGGACTAGGAGTTGAACTACCTTTTATTGGACAACCAATTAAAATCAAGAAATTTAACATTGGAACAGAGCAAACACCAAAGCTTGCAAATGTTGGAGATTATTGGGATGCTGCCACTATTGACAAGATCACAAAATTACTACATGAATACCAGGACTTGTTTCCAACCAAGTTCATTGATATTCAATCACAAAATTACTACAGAGACCCTACAGATTGAACCCAAAGTATAAGGAGAAAGTCAAAATTGCGCTAGAAAAAATGTTGGAAGCAAGAATCATAGAACATGTTAAAGAGTTAGAATGGATTAGACCTATGGTGGTGTAGGATAAGAATACAGGAGAGTTCAAGATCTGTGTAGATCTCGGGAAGTTGAACAATGCATGTTTACATGACCCATTCCCTACACCGTTTACTGATGAAGTGTTAGACAATGTGGGAGGACAGGAGGTATACTCCTTCATGGATGGATTTTCAATATATCATCAGATCATGATTGCCAAGGAAGATCGCAATAAGACCAATTTTGTGACAGAATGGGGATCCTACCAGTACACAGTGATGCCTTTTGGACTGAAGAATGCACCAACCATATTTTATAGGGTGGTGGTCAAAGTATTCGAGTTTTTACATAAATTTCTAGAAGCATATTTTGATGATTGGAATGTTTTTAGCTTATTGCAAAATCACATTGAATGTTTAAGACTAATTTTGGATAAGTGCAGGCAATGTCAAATTTCCCTGAACCTGAAGAAGTGCATCTTCTTTTCACCCTTTGGAGTGTTTCTAGGTCATATTGTGTGTAAGTAGGGATTGTTGGTAGATCCATCTAAGATTGCCATTATTGTCGATTTACCCCCTCCTACTTCAATTAGACAGTTGGGCACTACGCTGGGACATATTGGATACTACAGGAAGTTCATTAAGGGCTATGCACATATTACAACACCCATGGAGAAGATTTTGAAAAAATATTGTTAGTTTCAATGGACAAAAGAATGCCAGCAGAGCTTCGACACACTGAAACAAAAAATGGTTACTGCGCCTATTATATATTTTCCCAGATTGGAGTAAGGAATTTCACGTGCATGTTGATGCTTCATCTATTGCACTAGGAGCAGTGTTAGAATAACCAGGAGTAGGAGATATTGACCACTCGTTAACCTTTGCTAGAAGGAAGCTATATACAGTTCAAATCAATTACACTACCACTGAGAGAGAAGGTTTAGCCATGGTGTATGCACTACATAAATTTTGCCACTACTTGTTGGGAGGACACTTTAAGATGTTCACTCATCACTCTACACTAAATTACCTAGTCAAAAATCCAGTGTTTGGGGGAAGAATATGAATATGACTTCTACTATTTCAGGAAAATGATTTTGAGATTGTGGTCAAACCAGGGAGAATGAACAAAGGACCTGACCACTTGTTCAGGTTGGAACATGGAGAGGAACCTACTAGTTTGGAGGATACAGTGCCAGATGCACAATTGCTGGCCATCAGGAAGGTTGGTGATGACTTCACCAAGATAGTTCAGTTCCTATCAACAAGAATGACACCTCATGAATATACAGTCACTCAAAAGAAAAAACTGGTAGTTCACGCTGCAGATTTTTCACTTATAGATGGACATATATACAAGATGGGACTAGATGAGATCCTGAGGAGATGTGTTATTGAGGCATAAATACAACTGATTATGAAAGAAGCAAATGAAGGCATCGCAGGAGGAAACTAAGCAGGAAAAGTAGCAACACAGAAGGTTCTTAGGGCTGGCCTATGGTGGCCCATTTTACACAAGGATGCTAAGGATTACTACAAAGCTTGCGATGTATGCCATCGAGTCAGGAAACCATCCAGAAGAGATGAGATGCCTTTAGCACCCCTTTTAACCTTACAAGAATTTGACAAATGGGCCATTTATTTTGTGGGACCTATAAACCCACCAGGGAAGTGCACAGGAGCAAGGTACGTAATCACCACGACAGAGTACTTGACCAGATGGGCAGAAGCAAGAGCAGTCAAGGATTGTAGTGAAACTATAGTTGCACGCTTCATATTTTATTACATCATAACCAGGTTTGGATGCCCGAAGATACCTATGAGCGATCAAGGCACACATTTTATTAATAAGACCATCGAAGACTTGAGTGAGGAATTTGCAGTTCATCATTAGAAGATCACACCCTACCATCCACAAATGAATGGGACAATTGAAGAATTCAATAAGATCTTGGAAACAGTGTTGACGAAGATTTGCAGTGTGAACATGGATTATTGGGACTTGAGAGTAACAGCAGTGTTATGGGTCTATAGAAGCACTTGCAAGAAGCTGACAATGCAAATCCCCTTTAAGTTGGTCTATGGTCTAGAAGCAGTTGTACCCATGGAATATTTGGTTCCTAGTATGAGAATTGTAGAATTTACATATATAGATGACACTGGCACTATTCAAGAGAGGCTCTCACAGTTGGTTGAACTGGAGGAAGACAGGTTTATTGTAGGATTCCATCAGCAGGTGCAGAAGGAAAGAGAAAAGGCCTACCATGACAGACACGTCAGAAAGAAATATTTTAAGCAAGGAGATATCATATTGGTATACGAAAGTAAGTTCATAAAGCACCCAAGAAAGTTCATAACACATTGGCTTGGGCCTTATGAGGTTGCCTATGTCATGGAAGGAGGAGGTACATAGTTAAAGACTTTGAATGGAGAGTGCAAGGAAGGTTTGGTGAATGGGAGCTGATTGAAATTGTACTATGACAACCCGCTTCCTCAAAAATCTTAGTAAGATCAGAGGAAGAAGGTTCTAGGTACCCGGTGCAGTTGAAACTAGGCACAGACACATAAAATATAGTCTGCACACAATGGGGGAGGATAGAAAAGGAAGCACATGCTACTCTGTGCAGTCTAAGGTTGAAGCGAAATAGAAGGTTCAAATTTGAAGTGCCTCGAGATGAGTCATATGTGAGTGTTGGGGGCCTTTTGGCCCTTGGGTATGGATTAAGGAAGAAAGAGAAGAAAAAGGAAGAGAAAAGATGAAGTGTGAACTGCGCGGAAGATGCATGGACTGAGATTGGTGCGAAGTGGCCAAAGAAGCAGAAAAGAGGGAGAGAAATATGAGAGAGCATGTCGTTGGATGAGAGGATCAAGGAAAATAGATCAAAAAGGAAGATGGATCGAGGACAACTCAATAGGTGGAAAAATCCACCAATGGATGCTCTGGAGCAATTCACGGGAAGGAAGAAAAGACAGGATGGTGAAGCCCGAAAAAGATGGGTCAAGTTGACCTAGGTTTTTAGACACCTAGGGTTTTGGTATTTAGGGTTTCAACACCTAGGTTTCGACCTAAGGCTGTAGGTGAGTTGTTGTAATGTATAAATAAAGGTATAAAGGACTTGGGATGGGTTGGGTTAGAGGTTGGTGTTAAGTTTATTGAGAGGTTTTCATTATTGTAGAGAGAGAGATAAATGATCAGTGTGAGAGCCTTATGGTATTGTAAGATATTCAGTTGGGTGCAAAGATCAACCCTGCAGATGGGTGCGTAGGGAAAGGAGAGAAGAAGAGAGAGAGAGAGAGATCTACAAGCTAAGAGCACAGATCAAAACTACATGCTTTCATATAATATCAAGAAACGTAATTATGTGGATGTAGCCCTAGGGAGAGGGTGAACCACGTATATCTTGTTGTCTGAATGGTTGATGTTGTGTTCTTTTTCCTTCTGTTAATCGGTTATTGCATTATCATGTTAGATTTGATATATAACTGTGTGAAGTAGGCTTGTGCTTGGTAGAGAGTAGTTAGATCTTGGTGTGTTGTTGCCTTGGATCCACTTGCATTTCCTTTGGTTATAGACACCTGTGTCCTGCAACCCCATATTGCTACTTCGGGTGAGAATGCATCTGCTTCGCAGGTGTTGCCGAAAGGGCCAGTACTTAGGGCTTGTTGGTGCATTGTTAGAGCTGAACCCTGGGTCTTCCCCTGTGCCAACAATGGAACCATTTGTTGGCACAGAGGCAGACCTAGGGTTCAACGCTTCAACAATGCACCAACAATACCCTAACTACTGGCCCTTTCAGCAACACCTGTGAAGCAGATGAAGTCTCACCTGAGGTAGAGGCAGGGGTGGTTATAGGACTCAAGTGTTTGCAACCTAGCTGGGACACAGATCTATGATTACAACACTCTAACAGAGAACTTAGTAGTTGTTATTCATTAGTATTTATCCCTTATTCACAGTGAAGATAAACCCTAATTACAGAGCAACACAATATTCAACGAAACCTAACACATTCAAACACTTAACATATAGAGATAAATCAGATCTAGCATTCATTCACATTGCTAAGCACTAAGCTATCATACCAGATTCATCTAAACATACATTATTGCACTAAGCATAAATCACATGAAAAATATAACAATCATAATGCACAAAGCATCCATAACACATGATATACATGGTTCACTCCTAGCCTGGGGTTACGTCCACCAACTCTTTTTCTCTTTATTGTCTTATGTCAATCATCTACATGCACATAGCCACAAGATCCTACTCTGCATAGGAGAGGAGATCTGCTCACACCTCACCAGATCCACCTTCCCTGAGTTAGATTTAAGCACCAAGCCTTTACACAGTCTGTGCACAAAGCACTATAGATGACATGCACTTATCTCTGCAAGTCTCAACATACAATATGCACAAAGAATTCACAAATATTCGCACTTAGTGCAACACCACTTAGATATCGTGTGTTTCTTACATCACCTAGATATCTATTTATACATTACAAAAAGGGCCTAAACATGGGTAAACCCATGGGCCAACATAAACCCTAATCCCAAAATTTCCCTAAAAACGGGCCAAGATCCTACGATCTCCGCTTTGAATTACGCTTTGCCTTCGACCAACTTTTCGAAGTCCCAAAATTGGTCAAACGTGACCAACATTTCCACAAAACCTGGTCAAGGGCCAACATGCCCCCAAAACTCACCTGTGACTCATCCCGAGTCACTCTGATCTGGGTAACTTTTTCTCAAATGCCTCAATCTGCTTCGACCTGTTGCTTCACCAGAGACTACTGCTTGGTGAAATCTTGAATAACTACCTCATTCATAGGTCCTTCTAAGTGTTGTTCAACTGTGGTGACTACTTGTTCTAGTTCTGCTCCTCGTCCTTCAATCTCCTAAAAAAGTAGGCAAGTTGCATCCTGGATAGGCTAGAGCTTCTGATTCACTTCCATGACTTTTCTCTATATGGCATGGACCTGTTTTTGAGTCATCCACTGTTCTTGGGACCTTTTCATCCTCTCAACTGCTAACAGGATCTTCAACTGCATTTGTACTGTTGTTGCTTGCTACTTTACCTCCTGGAGCTACGACTTCAGTGTCTTTAGTTCAGGGTCCTCTATAGGTTGCTCATAATTCTACGCACTTCAACTACTAATCTATTTACATTCCAAGGTTAATGATTTAATTCTCTCAACTGCACTCCAAGTAGTTGCTTCTCTCTAGTCTCACACATCCTGCGGAGTGCTTAGCACTATTTGTATCTCTAGATATGCTATTCTCTATTGAAGCTACTGGATGGCTTTAGAAAGCTTCACTACTTGATTCTCCATTGGGTATTCTTCCTTCTGTTCTAAGCCTATCACAGAGAAAAGTTCTCTGTTGACTGCTTCTCTAACTCTGACCTGCTCTACGAGTAGCTGTTCTTTCTCCTGCTAGATATGTGCTCTATCCTCTATGAATTTCACTTAGAGGTCATATTTTTCCTACTATGAAACCCGACGTTTCTCTATGACTTCCTCTTGTTCTTGATTTAGGGCCTCTGTGGCTTGTTATTTTTCTTCTTGGACACAACAAAGGCAAGCTTCAGTTGCATCTGCTATTCTTTGGAGTTGGGTAGGCTCATCTCCCAGCTCTATTTATTATGATGGCAAAGGTGCAGTAGACACTACACGACTGGAGTGAAGGGATTGATGTAGCCCTCTCAACTCTGCTTCAATCCTTTCATACATGGTCTCTTGTTTTTCTTCACTGCACTGTAATATATCTTCCGAGGTGTCTGACATGACACCAATGATGAGGTCGATGTTGTCCTCCAAGATCACACTCTACATCTGTGGTTTACTAGATTTGTACTTCTTCCACGATGTAGGTTTTGTGGGGGAAACCGTTCTTTTGTTGGATACTTTAGCCTCATTAATTTCACTTTTCCTTTCTTTTTTTTGTCTTCTCCTCCATTGTGCTCTTCTTTTTCTACTTCGTCATCACCGCCTCCTCCTAGTGAATTTGAAGCAATCTCTTGTGATGTGTTGTTCACTTTATGTACCTCTTGTATCTTCTTTCTTCTGTTACTTCTAGGTCTATCGTACTCTTCGGGAGTAACCACCAGACTTCCGATTAGGTCCAGGTTAGACAGTTTGGCATGGTTGACTGGGATAAGGAAATTTGCAGGCCATTCCTTAGTTATTTCTTCCATTTCCTCCTCTATGAGGTTATAGTAACTTTGCAACTCTTATTTTTGCTCGTATCCACATGCAATAATATAAATAAAATGTCTATCTGTGCGGAACTTCACATAGGGCTTGAACCTATGAAGGGTGTTCGGTGTCATACGAGGGAAGGACTCAATAGCCCTCTTCAATTGTAGGTAGTAGGTGTGGAACACCGTGTTCGACTGACATTGTTTCCCCATGTCGCTTGAGTACTAGAACATGGTGAACTTCACATCTAGAGGTTCAGATGGTTCAATATCATGGAAGGTCACACCTTCTGGCATCTCCCAAGCAATGAAAGTGATGAGGATCAGCAGCCAACTGAAGTGGAACTTGTAGCCCTGATCTTGAGCTTCGCGACAGTCCTGATCTAACTGGTTGATGAGGTATCTCGCCTAGTTCATTTGTATCCCTTATACACATTTTCCTTCAAGATCAACAACGAACCCTGTGACTTGTGTGGGTTTGTTCTTTCTTACTAGCTTACCTGTGATCAACTGGTAGGCTAGGTGCACTGCACCATTATGGATGGAGGCTACCTTGTAGCCCCACTTCCACTTTTCCAAATCGCCATAGGTGTCCTTGATTTTTTGAGCCAAGGCACGGTCTGCAGCCTTTCCTGTGTAAAAATATTGTGGGTCTGGTCCTTGCATGCTCAATCTGGTGATCCGATGGATCAACGATGGATCAACAGTGATGTGTCTGTCTAGCCACAGATAACTGCCATGGAATCACGAAAGCAAGAGCTTAATGCATGCATCAACCTCCTGGTGCCTTCCAAAATGGGGTTTCCTCATTATGTTCAGAATAGTGGACCTCGCGATGTCCATAGTCCATGGTTGGGGAATGATATTTGACTTCTTTCCCTTTGTCTTGGTCAAATATTTGTGAGGTGTGAGCATGCCATAGCTCTTGCAATATCCTAGGTTATAGTCGTTGATTTTCAAGGTCAGAATCTTATCCAGTTGTGGCTTGACTACACGTATCCCCTTCGGTAGGTACAAAGTAATCATCGTGTAGTTAAAGTCCCTTGGGACACTGTCACAACTCACCACACCAGCCAGAGGAAGGATGTAGTCGGGTAGGATTGATGGGATGAGGTTCAAATTTTCCAAGTCATCATGATGCTTGGTTCATTTCTCGGTTGCAGATTGGGATGGTCCAGATCCACGAGCATTTGACAAAGAGGCTTGCACTCCTCACGTCGATGAAGCCTGAATTTCTGCAGACATCACCTTCTCAGCCATACGGTCGATTAGAATTTCTTTGACAGACTTTTCTACTGCACTGAGTTCGTCTGACATGCACGCTCGAGATCAGGTATCTCAGGTCAGTGATCAAACACTCAATGTAATAGAGAGGTTGGAGAAGTCTCAATAGGAATAATGTGATAACAATGAATTCTCTGTGGGCTCAGATATAATTCATAAAAGTTTTCTCGGTGCAACATTCGACGGGATAATTAGACAATGTCATAACAGATTCTTCCAATGGGTCAAAATCCTTAATCAATGCAGTTCCACCCATTATGGTGCGGTACCAATGCTCCAGTGGTGAGATTTCTGATCATAACTATTGTTCTAACCATTCAGGAGCATCGACCTAATGGTCATAATGCCTCCAACAATCATATTTCTCTGCCATGGCAAAGTGCCACTCTACACTTTTCTGATATTTCAGCGAAGTTCAAGTTCTATAAACCTTCTTTCTGCGAAGTCCTTTTTTGTGCCTCTTGTAATTTTTCTAGCTTTGCTTTCTTCTTGCTGAGCCATTCTTATAATTTTTCTACCTTATTGCAGGATTCCATCAGCAGGTGCAGAAGGAAAGAGAAAAGGCCTACCATGACAGGCACATTAGAAAGAAAGATTTTAAGCAAGGAGATCTGGTATTGGTATACAATAGTAAGTTCATAAAGAACCCAGGAAAGTTTAGAACACATTGGCTTGGACCTTACAAGGTTGCCTATGTCACAGAAGGAGGAGCTGCGTAGTCAAGGACTTTGAATGGAGAGTGGAAGGAAGGTTTGGTGAACGGGAGCCGGTTGAAATTGTACTATGACAACCCCCTACCTCACAATTCTCAGTAAGATTAAAGGAAGAAGGGTCCAGGTACCAAGTGCAGTTGAAAATGGGTACTAGACACAGAAAACACAGTTTGCACATAGTGGGGGAGGATAAAGAAGAAAGCACAGGCTGCTTCGCGTAGTCTGCATTCGAAGTGAAATAGAAGGTTCAGATATGAAGTGCCTCGGGATGAGTCAGAGGTGAGTGTTGGGGTCATGTTGGCCCTTGGGTATGGATTAAGGAAGAAAGAGAAGAAAAAGGAAGAGAAAAGATGAAGTGGGAACTATGCGGAAGATGCATGGACTGAGATTGGGGCGAAGTGGCCAAAGAAGAAGAAAAGAGGGAGCGATTTATGAGAGAGAGAGTCGTTGGGCAAGAGAATCAAGGAAAACAAATTAGCAAGGAAGATGGATCGAGGACAACTTAGTAGGCGGAAAAATCCACCAATGGATGCTCTTGAGAACTTCGTGGGAAGGAAGGAAAGAAATTCTGGTGAAGCCCAAAAAATGCAGGTCAAGTTGACCTAGGGTTTTATACACCTAGGGTTTTGGTATTTATGGTTTTGACACCTAGGTTTTGACCTAAGGTTATTGGTGAGTCATTGTAATGTATAAATAAGGGTCTAAATGACCTGGGTTGGGTTTTTGTTTGGTGTTAAGTTGATTGAGAGCTTGTCATTATTGTAGAGAGAGAGAGAGAGAAGTGTTGAGTGCATGAACCTTCTATTATTGTATGATCTTTAGCTGGGTGTCAAGATCAACCCTGCAACTGGGTGCGAAGGGAGGGGAGAGAAGAAGAGAGAGAGAGAGAGAGATCTACAAGCTAAGAGCACATATCATAACCATATGCTTTCATATAATATCAAGAAACATAGTTATGTGGACGAAGCCCTAGGGAGAGAGTGAACCATGTATATCTTTTTGTCTGAATGGTTGATGCTGTGTTCTTTTGCCTTCTGTTAATATGTTATTGCATTATTATGTTAGATCTGATATATAACTGTGCGAAGTAGGCTTGTGCTTGGTAGAGATTAGTTAGATCTCAGTGTGTTGTTTCCTTGGATCCACTTGCATTTCCTCTGGTTGTAGACACCTGTGTCCTGCAACCCCCTATTGCTACTTCAGGTGAGACTGCATCTGCTTCGCAAGTTTTTCCGAAAGGGCCAATAGTTAGGGATTGTTGGTGCGCTGTTAGAGATGAACCCTGGGTCTTCCCCTATGCCAAAAAATGGTTATGTTGCCCATGAATAATGGTTAAATACTAATGAATAACAACTGCTAAGTGCTCTGTTAGAGTTTTGTAATCACAGATCTATGTCCCAGCTAGTTTGCAAACACTTGAGTCCTGTAACCACCCCTGCCTCTAGCTTGGGTGAGACTTCATCTGCTTCACAGGTGTCACTGAAAGGGCCTGTAGTTGATGTTTTATTGGTTTTTTTTTGAAACATTGAACCCCGGGTTTTCCATGTGCCAACAAATGGTTCCGTTGCCGGGACCTGAAACTGTGATTGCTAGGAACTGAGGAAAAGAGAGTTTTGTTTGTAGATATGTTGCTTTAGTTCACAGTATTCTACTTGACTTGTGAAGCTCTATGCTAAGAAAGGAATCATATCTGAAGAAAAGAGGTAAGATCTTAAAGATTTGTGCTCTGATAAAGGTAAGATAAGTGGAAATGTTTGTTTTGAAAGTATGGATCTAGGTATGTTTGATAAAAATTTCCCTAGCCTAAAAACTAGGACACAACTAGAAGGCAGAAGATTTGATATGCGTAGATCTTATAGAAATTGTGAAAGATATGTTATTCCTATGCATAGAAAGGATTTTTGGACTAACAAATGGATGCAGGATCCTAGAAATAATTTTTTGCAGGTTAGTTATTGTGACCCTAGTGTGCAGTACAGGAAAAGATGGGTATCATTTAAGAGAAACAGAGGATTAACCCTTTGTTACAATTGCAAAAGACTGAGACATTTGGCTAAGGAATTCCCTGATAGAAGACCTAGTTGTCTTTTTTGTAAAGCTATGGACCATGAAGTTCTGGATTTCCCTAGAATGATTTCTAAAGTTGAGAATATGAATACGATACAAGAAAACCTTGATGAAGGCCAAGAAACTAAGACCATGGCAAAATCCCAGGAAGAATCAAAGATTGTATTATTACATATGAAAGAAAACCTGAATGATCACAGAGACACCAATATATCAGATATCTTAAAAGAAAAAGAGTGCATAGAAATAAGAATAGGAGACTTCGACATAGACTGTGATTTGGATGAGGAAACATAGGTGAATATCATGATAGAAAGAACTTGGGAAATTTTTGGAAAGCCAGTTATGAATCCATTGGGAGGAATAGGATTATTTAGAGGAAAGTTGATATCCCTATGTGGAAGACTTACCTAGATATCTATGAGTACTCATGGAACTTCGACAGAGGAAGAATTTGAGGTTGTTAAATTTGTTGAGAACATCACCCCATTTGCTACTTTGCTAGGAAAAACTTGGATTGAGAAAGGCCAGATCCGAAGAAAACAAGAAGAGGAAGCTCTAGAATAGAAAAAGAAAGAACTAAGAGGTTTCATGGCTAGGAGAATAATGCACTTAATGAAATAACAAGAAGACCAGTCGAAGCTACTAAGGACCAGAGATCTAGATGTCGAAGTTGAAAGAACACATGAAGACTTGAAACACCTATTTGTACAAGAGAGTAGAGCACCTACCCAAGAAAAAGAAGAAGTATTATCCTCGAACCCTATGAAAGAATCCCACTCAAGTGAAGTTACTATGTTGAGTATTGATAAGAACAATAATGGAAAGAGGAATACCAAGACACAGATCACACGAAAGAAGGCTAGAAATCTCAGCAAGAAGAAAGAAAAACTAGAAAAATTGCAAGAGGAACCAAAAAGGACTTCGCAGAAAGAAGGCTTGCAAAACTTGAACTTCGCTGAAATATCAAAAAAGCACAGAGTGGCACTTCACCATGGTGGAGAAATATGACCATTGGAGGCATTATGACCATTAGATTGATGCTCCCGAATGGTTAGAACAAAAGTTATGATCAAAAATATCGCCACTGGACCGTTGGGACCGTGCCATAATAGATGGAATTGCATTGATTAAGGATTTTGACCCATTGGAAGAAATTTTTACGACATTGTCTATTTGTCCCATCGAATGTTGCACCGAGAACACTTTTGCGAATTATATCCGAGCCCACAGACAATTCATTGTTATCGCGTTGTGCCTATTGATACTTTGCCAACCGCTCTATTACATTGAGTGTTTGATCACCGACCTGAGATACCTGATCTTGAGCGTGCATGTCGGACAAACTTAGTGTAGTAGAAAAGTTTGTCAAAGAAATTCTAATCGACCTTATGGCTGAGAAGGTGATGTCCGCAGGATTTCAAGCTTCAGCGATGCAAGTGCAAGCTTCCCCATCGAATGCTCGTGGATCTGGACCATCCCGAGCTACGACCGAGAAACGAACCAAGAATCATGATGACTTGACAGATGTGAAGCTCATCCCATCAATCCTGCCCGACTACATCTCGCCTATGGCTGGTGTGGTGAGTTGTGACAGTGTCCCAAGGGACTTCGACTACATGACAATTACTGTGTACCTCCCAAAGGGGATACACGCAATCAAGACACAACTGGATAAGATTATGACCTTGAAAATAAACGACTATAACCTAGGATATCTAAAGATCTATGGCATGCTCGCACCTCACAAATATTTGACCAAGATGAAGGCAAAGAATTCGAAGATCATTCCCCAACCATGGACTATGGACATCGCGAGGTCGACTATTCTGAACGTAATGAAGATACCCCATTTTTGAAGGCACCAGGAGGTTAATGCGTGCGTTAAGCTCCCGCTGTCATGCTTCCATGGAGGTTATCTGTGGCTAGACGGATGCATCATCATTGATACTGCATTGATCCATCAGATCACCAGATTGAGCATGCAAGGAGCAGACCCACAAGATTTTTTGACGAGAAAGGATGCAGACCGTTCCTTGGCTCAAAAACTCAAAAACACCTATGGCGATGTGGAAAATGGGAAGCGGGGCTCTAAGGTATCCTTCATCTAGAATGGCGTAGTGTGCCTAGCCTACAAGTTGATCGTAGGTAAGCTAGTAAGAAAGAACAGACCCAGACAGGTCACAGGGTTCGTTGTTGATCTCGCGGGAAAATGTGTAGAAGGGCTACAAATGAACTGGGCGAGCTACCTCATCAACCAGTTAGAGTAGGACTACTGCGAAATTCAGGATCAGGGCTATGATTTCCACCTCAGTTGGCTGCTGATCCTCATCGCGTTCATTTATTGGGAGATACCGGAAGGTGCAACCTTCCCTGAGATCGAACCATCCGAACCTCTATGTTGTAGGAAAATCTCCCTGCAGATAGGTAGATCACCTCTAAGGCTTGACCTTAACCCTAGACAGAAAAATGCTTAACGTGGACACTGACTTCCTTTTAAATCTGTCTAAACTAATGCATGAGAAGGAAGGATAATAGAAGTACCTTTTAATCGACGTTTGTCCCTGCACGCTCTGAGTTGCGCTCCAATCCTTTTGCTCCTCGCTGAGGTCTGTGGACAAAACAAGATACGACCACTTCCTACTCTACTGACATTAGCTCGAAAATAGATCTATCAATAAATGACAATTTCATGTAACATTAGATACAAACTAGAAAGAAACAAGCCAAGCTTGTCATATTAATGAGAATAACGACAGTAGTACTTACAATCGTAGATGCGAATGCGACAGCTTCGTCAAGTCCTCTTCGTCTAACCCTTGCCTGAAAGATCCACAACCTGGATAACAGCAGCTTCACTGATTACTCTTCTTTGGCTGACTATAAGTTTCCTCCAAGATCATAAGTTTCATATGTTCAGTTCTTCCTCCTCCACTTATGAGATCATAAGTTTGGTGTAATTCTGCATTTTCCATCCCCATAGAGCTTGCTTATATAGGTTGGGAGGAGCCTAACCTCTTGAGTTATGTTTAGAACCAGTTGGGAACCTTCTCCTTGGATCAGAGATCTTTTGATAAAACCAAGAATTCGAGCACAACTGCCTCCTAATATTGAATGATTCTCCCCTTATTCTCCTCATCGGGCTAACAATTTACCCAGAATAGGGAGCGCTCCCTTAGAAGGGGCATCAGAGCGCTAGAACGCTCCCGAGAAGGTCAAGGGAAGCGCCAGTGCTTCAAAACTGAGCAGCGCTCCTACAAAGGGGTGAAGAAGCGTTATAACACTCCTGAGGCATGGTAGAGGAGCGCCAGTGCTCCTAAGGCCATTTTAGGGGAGCGTTCCCCCTCCAAACTCTTGACTAAGAAGCCCTCTCAGGTGTTAAGAGATGTTTGACTCCAGTGAACCAATTTTCTTCCTTCAAACCAAGTTCATGAGATGCTTTAAGTGTCTCCTTAGTGTCGTCATCGTGGTAGCATGATTCAACAACATTTACGACACTTTGTAACCAACTTGCGACACTTGTGACAAGTTGTAAGGGAGTTGCGACACTTGCGACAAGTGAGGAGCATATGCGACACTTATCCAGTTGAGTGATTTTGATGTGTAACAGA